>JAWPHD010009945.1:0-7500 GCA_037043455.1 Cyrtodaria siliqua
ACAAAACAAAACATAACATTTTTCACTAATTCAAGGGCAATAACTCTGGTATTACTAATTCGATCTGGCCGGTTTTCGAACTCATCCGAGCTCTCATTGATATAAAGGTTTTGGCCAAGTTTGGTTAAGATCGCATGAAGTGGCTAGAGTGTTCAACAGGCAAGCATTTCGTTTATTCAAGGGCAATAACTCTGGTGTTACTAATCCGATCTGGCCGGTTTCGAGCTCATCCGAGCTCTTATTGATATAAATACTTTTACCAAGTTTGGTTAAGATCGCATGAAAAATGAAGGGACTGACTAGGGTGTTCACAAGGCAAAAGGTAACGGGACAACACGTCATCCCAATAGTAATATCGTCACCCCAATAGTCCTAATAATAATAATAATAATAATAATAACATATAATATAATAATAATAAGGGTCATTTATAGATTACTTTTCCCTCATTACACATGGCCAGCCTTACTGCATGCATGCAGGGGCCAGCTTTTGCCAAAGATTTAAAGTGCTCCTGGCACCAAGGGATAATATCATACACAGCATCATTCTGGTGTACATTCAGACCTACACAGTATACTGCGAGACACCCAGCATGGGTTCAGAAAAACTCAAATCCTGCAAAACTCAAGCAATTGTCACCATATAAGAAAACGTTTCTAGACTGTCCAACGGGACAACAAATAGACGCTTTTCTGACTTCTCCCATCGCTGTCAAGGCCCAGTGGAAGTCAAGAGTGAGATGGGGCCCAATGGGCGGTTGTCTTGGTTATAGGTTCGGGGGTGGGGGTGGGGGGTGTGTGTGTGTGGGGGGGGGGGGGAAGTCCGCTAAGTTCGAGACTGTCTATGTGTTTGGGTCGGGGGGGGGGGAGGGGGTGAAGTCCGCTAAGTTCGAGACGGTCTATGTTTGACCTTAGAGGTTTACTCGTACTACTACTGTTCATACGATTATACATTTCAAATGGATTTATTTAAAAAGTCACTCAATATAAGGAAGCGATACTGATATCCTGGTTAAATTATACTAAATTTGGTATAACAAAGATGGCATTCTTGACATTGTTATTAAGAATTAACGTGTGTGTAATTCTAAGAATTATAGTCCCTCCACCATTTGAGCCCCGAGAAGAATCCCTCGTTGACTCGACATTATGTGTGTATTTGTGTGTAAGTGATTGTGTGTAGTGCTATGTATCTATCTACAGTCTACTTGAAGCAGATATAGTGCTGCCACACTGGAATACCACGCCGTAGTACGTGATACCCTACCCAGACACATTATTCTGACACCGGGTTGACCAGACGTAGTACTACCCATTATTTGCTTGTCAAGCAAGGGTTACAAGTAACTACTATCATTGTTAACGTCTTCGGTATGACGCGGCCAGGGGACTCGAACCCACGACCTCCCGATTGTTAACGTCTTCGGTATGACGCGGCCAGGGGACTCGAACCCACGACCTCCCGACTGCAGGTCAGACTCTCTTACCACTACATCACTGCACTTCGGTTCAAGCATTACAATTAGCGCCTGGATTTATTAATCCAGTAACGGCTTGCATATATTAATTATTATTATTATTTTATTTTAGTTTTCAATTTTTCTTCATTATTCTACCATAGGTTTAAGTATATTATTGGTGCAATATAAACAACAGTCAGAAATATGCAAAAACTATTTTCTTTATACTATTCTTATAATTATTATTAATGATCGAATAAATGCAAGTTATGTCGAAAAACTAACGGGACGCCATGGTTGTAAAAAAATTCAAGATTGCCGTGTGTCACTAAACAAGAGGGCCATAGTGGCCCTATATCGCTCACCTGAGTACTGGCCAATTATCGAGCTCCTCCGAAATCTTATGGCCATATACAATCTGTGTAAGTTTGCTTAAGATTGATAAAGAAATGTAGCCTCTGTCGTGTTAACAAGATGAAACAAGAGGCCCATAAGGGCATCTATAGCTCTACTGGCTAAAGAGGACATGCCAGATAGGCTCTTGTAGTTTTAGAAAAGAAGATTTTTAACGTTTTCCCCTATATAAGTCTATGTACAAATGTGACCCCCTGGGGCGGGGCCAAACGTTACCCCAAGGTCATCATTTGAACAAACTTGGTAGAAGATCATAAGCTTATAGCAAATGCAAAATATTAAACCTCTGGCTCTTGCGGTTTCAGAGAAGATGATTTTTAAAGTTTTTTCCTAACATTTTTTCCTAAACAAGTCTATTTAAAACATGTGACCCCGGGCGGGCCAAATGTGACCCCAGGGTCACCATTTGAACAAACTTGGTAAACTCGGTAAAGGATCATATGCTTATATATAGTAAATGCAAATTATTAAACCTCTGGCTCTTGTAGTTTCAGAGAAGATATTTTTAAAAAACAAACACTATATAAGTCTATGTAAAAATGTGACCCCGGGGCGTTGCCAAATTTGACCCCAGGGTCACCATTTGAACAAACTTAGTCGAGAACCATAAGCTGATGCTACATGTAATACATCAGAGCTCTGTGCCTTGTGGTTTCAGAGAAGAAGAAAATATAATATAAAAAAATATATACATCTATTAAAAACATACAAAATCTCAATATACAAACTTTGGAACCATTTTTGACCCCGGGGACTTCATTTGGAACACACTTGATAGTCTATGCGTTGGCGATCATTTTAAAAGAGAAACTGTCGAAATCTTTTAAACGGTTCTTGAAAAGAAAGTTTTTTAATGTTTCGACTGTATACTGTAATGGCGGCCACCTTGGATGTTGCGCTGACCTAATTTTAACAAATCTAAAAGCATTCATTTAAGGATCATTCATGTGAAGTTTGGTCAAAATTGGCATTGCGGGTTTCTGAGGAGAAGTTATTTGAAGAAACGTTAACGACGACGACGGACGGACGACGGACGAAGAGTGATCCCAATGGACACCCTGAGCCTTCGGCTCAGGTGATCTAAAACGTTTACGGACGGACAGTCGTACGATGGACGACGGACACCGCACCACGGCATAAGCTCTGCTGATCTTTGATCAGTATAGCTAACAAGAGGCCCAAGAGGGCACGTGGACGCTCTACTAGCTCTTATAACATTGATGACTCGAGTCGGACTATAATTTATGGTTTTCTGAGTTTTGTATGAAATTATTCATTCTGGAATTCATTTTGCTGTCTATTTTAGTGTTCACATAAAGACAAAATAAGAAAAAAATAGTATAACATATTGGCTTTAACAAAGAACAGTACACACACTGCTAAGCATATCAATTTATTTAAACACTTATCTAAAGATAAACAAAAATGAACAACTGTAATATAATATCAGTTAACAGTATCACAATTAATCGTACATGACTACATGCTAATTAATCAATTAGAAATGGGTTTTACAGTACACCATCAGAATGTCACATGAATCGCATTGACAGAAAATGACATTGCAAATCTACTCTTCATATATTTAAATATATAATGTTGTTGTAAATACTACATTGATGTTGGAGTTATGTTTTTCTGCCATGACTCATTAGTTGAATTGAACTGTTATTGGGTTCACAATAAAGGTTATATGGCGCCAAACAAGGATGAACATGCCACGCTCATCCTCCATTTACATCGAGATAAAATATGGAGAATCGGCCTGGAATCATCTAACTAGCAGAACTACAGAGTTGCTGAAAATTCTAGAGACTCCATTTACGATGTTGCCATGTTCCCACGCAGCCTCATGATGAAAAACTTAAATGAGACAATAAACCCAGGGGCGTAGCTTGGCTGAATATGATGTGTAGGCCGAGTTCTAGGTCGGAATTATTTTTCAGCTAGACTGTCGGAGGTGCGTTTTGGCGTATATTTCGTACTGGTGAATATGTCTATAAGAGCATCAATATCCTTACTTTTTACCGTAAATTATATATAGTATAACTAAAAGGAAGCTGTCCCCCTTACCCACCTAGGCCTCCGATTTTTATTGCATTTTTTGGCATTTTTATTTTTTCGATTTCTCATTAAAAAATTGTAGGCCGCGGCCTACATGGCCTATAGGGAGCTACGCCCCTGTTCACCTGAAGTGAGGTCCTAGCCCTCTGCCTTAGCGTGATTTGCAGTGCTCCTGTTTTACCCTACTTATGAGAAAATGATGAATTTTCAGACCTAATTTTTAATAATGCGTAACAGTTTTTTATATGACAAAGTTGTTCATATAAAACGGCACAAGTAAAACACTGAGTTGATGTTTTTGTGACTCTTCGAAATGTACCCAAAAGAATGCATATATATTATTAAGGTCATACAGATGTATATATCAAAAGACATTGTTTTCTTAAAGGGGTTGATGCACTATTTTCAAACGCAGTTTATTTTAAAGGGCTCTGAAAAACTTGGAAAAGCTGAAAGAATTATCAAAATGCCATGAAAAATAAAGGAGATATGACTTATTGAAAATTTGCAAAGAACATAAATGGAGGCGACCATCTTTGAACGATGACGTCATATGGCATATTGATAAAATGTCTTTTAAAGCAAAGAAAATCACTGTAAATGAAAATAATACTAAAATGTATACATTTTACATCTTTATATTTATTTTTAATCAATTTGCGGTGGTTTTCTTTGCTTTAAAATACATTTTATCAATATGCCATATATGGTAAAACGGCGCGATGACGTCATCGTTCAAAGATGGCCGCCTCCATTTATGTTCTTTGCAAATGTTCAATAGGTCATATCTCCTTTATTTTTCATAGCATTTTGATAATTCTTTCAGCTTTTTTCAAGTTTTTCAGAGCCCTTTAAAATAAACTGTGTTTGAAAATAGTGCATCAACCCCTTTAAAGCTTTCTATGGGTCTAATGATATATTCATTTTATCCATATGAGCAGAGAATTAAAAAGGTAATCATGATGATATACAGAATATATTGTTGTTGTTTTGATGGATGAACATGTGAGGCCCACCGGCAATTTATATCGAGATAAAGATATGCAGAATGGGCATAGAACCTGGGACAATGATGCACCTGATACAATACAGGTATAATGAAGAACTTTAAATAACATGATAAAAATGACAAAATGAACATGAATTTGGGGTGGTTTTACATCTCTGCCTGGATATGAAGTTGCACTATTTTTACCCAGGAATGAAAAGGGGAAACCCTAAAAAATAATATATATATATATGTATACTTCATAATGCAACATAATATGCAGGATTGATTAACAGTACATTCAACTTTTTATTTTACTCAAAACATTCCGAAAACAGATAAGCGTTGAATTCGGTTTTCCTGCTCACCAACACAAAAAGGTCATGTGGTGGCATCAAGAATGAACACTCTGAGTGCACTATCCTTTTAAATTTAAAAATATATATCCAAAATGTGCCTAGAATTTTCTCAACTGCAGAACTACAGAGTTGCATATTATGTTGCATACACTTCATTTACATTCATAAAACAGATTAAATCATAAGTTTCGCGATCCTGGAATGGCCACACTTGGAAAATATATACACTTTGAATTATTACTTCTTCACTTATACTGAAACACAACACTAGACGTTTCGTTCCGTGTATCGGTCTATCCTTCGCGCACGTAAAAGAACCATAGGAATCTATTCGATAATAAGAGTAAGGCAGGTTCCCGGATTCCTATGTATCCTTCCCATCTCTCTGGGGCGGCTCTAAATAACATATACTGTGTCGATGAGCCGTTAAAAAATATTCAATTCAATTCAATTCCATGACGAGGTCAGGTTATATATGGTCTTCAAGCACATATATGAATTCAGTTCTGTTTGCAGAATGACTTTTTTAATATGGAAATGCTGGTGGATAGTCTGTTGCAATTTGGAATAAATCGTTTTTTTATAAATCTTGCTGAACAATACATGAAATAGAATAACAATGCAAGAAATAACTTAATACTATGTCAATGTCAATTATCGGTTGTAATTTTAGACTAGGACACATAGATATACAAAGTAGGCACATTCAATGAAGAAGTAAGATGAATGATAACACAATGTAAGGACTTTTATCAATAAGCATGTAAACTATATGCATAGATTTTTGACGGAAATCCCCCTCCATACTATATAACATACATTTGAGGAAAGTCGGCGTGTGTAGATTGGGTGCTAAATCCTGGGTTTGGTCCGTAGCTATACTATTGACGGCAAGTTATGTAAACTCACGCACTCATTCTCAAAATTATGATCATTAATGTTTTTTGATAGTATATATCTAATTTCATATATAGATCCGCCATGGAGTTCCATGTCAATCTATGTTTGGGGTAGTTTATTAGATTGTTTCATCGTTGGACTTGAAGTTGGTGAACACACCCAAAATATAAAATGTGGAATGAGAGTAGAACATTACAACAATATACTAGGTTACAACGAGTGACATAACAAACAAAACACTTGGTCTCATTAAAAGAATATCCCGGTTAAACATCAAGGCAACCTTGAGGCAGCATACACGACACTGGTGGGACATTAGCTTGAGTATGCGTCCACAGTGTGGAGCCCTCACATCAAACTTAACACCCATCATATAGAAATGTTCCAACACAGGGCCATTAGATGGAATACACAATTACTCTACATATAAAAGTGTAGCTGCCGTGCAGGAAAAACGTGGATAGCGTACTCTGAGTCAGAGGAGGACTGACGCCAGAATAACTCTTCTATATAAAATAATTCACGGGCTACAAGCTGTATCAATGCCCACATTGAGTCCAGGAGTCCCTACGAACATCACATAGCCGTCCCCTCTCCCTAAGACAGGTCCATATAAATGCTTTTTTTTTTACAAACATTTATCTGCCTTTGTTAAGGAGTAATATAGTAGTATTGTCTGTTTTGTAGCAACTCTATCTTCTTATCAGACACCTAATGCTAATGGTGCAGAATCATCACTGATTGATGGTTCACCCATGACAGTACGCCACTATGCTTTTCTCCTTGATTGTGTGATGAAAAAAAAAAATGGCGTACTCCCTTTAAGATTGATCGTTTATCTACCTCAATCCAAGAAGTACGATTACGGGTATGCCCCAGTTACTTATGCCCTGTAGTGGGGTGGGGGACCGGTATGCCCCAGCTGCCTATGTCCTGTAATGGGGTGTGGAACCGGTATGCCCCCACTGCCTGTGACCTGTAGTGGGGTGGGGGACCGGTATGCCTGTATAACCTGTAGTAGTGTCTACATGAAATGAAAGAAACAAGTATGAAAAACAAAACCAAAATTACTTTAGTCTATTTCAAGGCTGATGGTCCGTACGAGTCCGAAGAACTAAGACTGGTTACCTGTTACAACGTTATTTATCTGCACATTCTAACAAAATTATCAAGTAGAAGGGAGACTACTTCGTCGGATACGAACATTCAACTAAACGGAGTTACATCCTGTAATATAAACTGCAGCATTTATTGAATATGCATCGTCCTAGTGTTTAAATATAGGTCACATATATTTACATGCTAACAAATAT
>JAWPHD010009945.1:12500-98689 GCA_037043455.1 Cyrtodaria siliqua
GTACATCTGTGTCCTCGATCCAGTAGACTGCTACACGGCGTTTAAAGTGAAACGGGACGTACATGCGCTGTGAAGCAGTCTACTCGATTCAGTAAAATGGTTTCGCTACTAGTTTTCCCTTTTAACAAACGACGCCCAAATTACATTTTGTAGATGATACCTTACAAATGCATTTTTTCTTACATATATGCGTTTGTTCTATAATGTTCGCATATGTATGGTTCTATATCATAGTATTTCGTTTATTATACAAAAACAAATCTGTATAAAGTCAAATGTAGTGAGACGCACATGTTCCGTTTATTACATTAAAATGAACACGTCTTTTAAAAGTTATTTTCAGAGTAATCATTATTTATACACAGCATAAAAAAATCAACTTATTTTAACAGTTAATTCATGCACATACACTTCCTTAAAACATTTCTTTTAGTATATTATCAATATCGTATCAGGATATTTGGTAAAACTAGTAAGTTAATAGTTCTTTACAAAAATAAAAGTGCTGTCATTAAATACTTCTCTTTTCAGTGCATTTTAGCAAACCTAAGCACAAGTATTTTCGCCGGCAGAATGTTATTTATTTTTATTTGATTTGAGAATATTACTTTCTTATTTGATTTAATTACTCTTAACTTTTCTGTTTTTAAATATATTACATTTACTGTTATTTGTATCAGCAAATTCAATTATCCTTTTATGCGTCCCTTTGACCCCACTCCACACTCTATGCTACGTTCCTGCATTAAGGTAAACATATAATTGCCTATGAATGAGAACAGTTACACACGTGGGATAGGTGTGGTGTGGGGAGATCTCAAACTTGTGTTTTCAAATGGTGCTAAATAACATAAACTGACATATTATTTACATTTTAATCGGATCGGCATGATGTATATTAGAAACGGTTAAACAAAATATAATTGAAAGTTTACGAATTTGGCATTTTGATACAAACTGGGTTTCAAAATAATGTTCACAAAATCCCTACTGATAATAGCCACTTATATCGAGTCAGAGTTAGGCATTATGAGATAATTATATCGTAACTGTACACCTCCTGATTCATAAATGGATCATGAACAAGCACAATTGCTTAATAATAATTTCTAACACTCATCTGATATTGATCAATTCATATTTCTGTTTAACAGCCAAAGTATAGTAAGATTGTATGTCAAAACCTATTTTCTTATACTTCAAAGGAGACAAGTATGCTTAAGTAAATAGCTTTAACTCGTTTTAAAAGCGTGTTTGGGAAACTATTTATTTTAAAAAATATAATTGTGAGCAACTGATAATAATCAGGTCATATCAAATCTGATTTGAAATTATAAATGCTTTTTACTAATAGTATACTACTTTGATCTTAACAATAACTTAGTGATGATATTTTAGTAATAGTGAGCATTTTAAACAAATGTGCAAAAATGAAGTTATAAAGGAGTTTAAAATCCATATCGCCCTAGGAGTCAAATCTATGTTTAAACCTTTGTCATTTGTAACGAAAAGCAGGTAAGGGTGGGGTTACCCATGTACAGTACAGACGAAAACAAACGAGGGGTTTTCACACAAGTAGGTATTCAATAACTTACAAATAGCTTTACAATTCCGTACTTGTCTTTACTAGTCCTACACCACAACATCACTAGCTTTACTAGTCCCATATCACAACATCTATAAATTGTCTAGTCTCATACTACAACATTATTATCTTTACTAGTTCCATACCACAACATTATATACGATGGCGATTCGTCCCATCCGTCTTTCTGTAAACTTTATTAATCTCTATAAAAGAGGAAATAAAGAGAATAAATAAATAAATAAATAAATAAATAAATAAATAAATAAATAAATAAATAAATAAATAAATAAATAAATAAACAATAACTGTTTCACTGTCTTATTGTCGAAACAGTGTAGACATTTTTGGAAACCGTGTAGACGGAACAAGATGGCGGCCAGAAAAGATTGCCAGAGGTTTGTACATTGAAAATCAACATCTTTCATTTTATAATGTGGTTATTTTGGGCACTCGATGTAACAGAACTACACATACACACTCGATGCTTTAAACCATACCCGTTGCATGCCCATAGTAAAGGTGCAATGCCCTTAATCGGCGTTCAAAGTGGATATAATTCAGTTTTCAAATGTGAAGCTGTGAGCGATTCGAGTTTTGGACCATATAAGTTCGTTTCCAGCCCGATGTGTGTCCAGTTTCAGGATAAAATATGCTATATACATCCATTATGATGCAAGCAATCGTATCAAGCCCACATCGAAATCCGCTGTTGCAGATATTTGAAGGAAAAAAATGCTTAGTTAGCCGTGTAGACAACGGTGCGTTTGTCGTGGAAACTGTGTAGACCAGGCGTGCATGAGAGAAAACGTAAACCGTGTAGACAATAAAACGTTAACGGTGTAGACAACCACCGCTGTTCATTTCATACAACAAATAAACGGAGTGTAAAAGAAGTTAATAATCAGTGAATGATTTTAAAGGAACACAATGCATTTAGTAAGATTATCTGATATATATGGTATTTTTATTTTGATCATAACATTTACAAAGTAACAATGAGTAATAGCCTTGCAACGCTCTGAGTATTGTTTAATTATCCTTATGATAGGTTGCCTACTTTGAAGTATAGTTGTTTACCTTTTGTTTTCGCAGACTTCATAACCTGGGCTCCCAGCTAAATACCATGTTGTTTATTTCGCCCATTGTTTAATCGTTTAGTGCAAACCATTTTGTTTGAAAATGGAACCAAACGCCGCTAACCTAAATTCTTTGCCTAGGGTTGAAACGGAAATTGGCGACCGCAGTCCTGAGTTACCAGTCTTTTCAGCAAAAACTGTGGTTCTTATTTTAAGATCTGGTCCGAGAGGATCGTTACTGCGTGATTAACGCACATCTCTATACTCTCAATGGTGAGCTTGCAGTAATAGCAACAGTGCTTTTCCTCCATTGTCAACAGATCAACTGAAATACTTATATTGCAAAAATATTGTTTTGTGTTTCTTTAAAATCATTCACTTAGTATTAAGTGCTATTAAACTAGTCCGTTTATTTGTTGTATGATGGTATTTAAACTGATTTCTACGAATACTTTGCATTTGGGTGCAATGTTACGCTTGCAAATCGTATTGTCTACACCGTTAACTTTTCACTGTCTACACGGTTTACGTTTTCCTACCAATCGTCAGGTCTATACAGTTTCGACAACAAAAACACATTCTTTACATTGTAAAGCAAATAGATGTTTCTTTTAAAATGTATTAATTAATTAACATAATATGATGCATTTTGACGAGTTTGGACATTACAGATCTCCATAATCGTAAATGTTTCTTTGTATGCAGAGTTCAGGATTTATTGATGAAGGTCTCACTACACAGTTAGCTCCCTTGCATGTGACTGTAGGGTGATTTTTACACCATAATAAGTAGGAGTGTGTTCTTCGGTTTGAGATATTTTTAATAATTGCCCATGGATATTTTCTTTTCCTGTTGCAGGTGAGAAAACAATAGTGTGAGATTGGATGAACAGCAATTAGACGACACTGACAGCAAAATGTGACACATTTGTGGATGCTCAAAATGTGTATGAATTTAGGTGCAAACTGTTTAGTGAAAGCCGAAAAAAGAGTACCTTGCCTGACACCACTCACATTTAAAAAAAAACAACAAGGTGGGCTATGTACCAGATTTTGTGGATTTTTATGAGCAGCAGTAATTGTATTTTACCAAAAAAATACTTTTAGACTGTAAATGTGTCATTCAGAATGGAAAATTCGACTTTATTCCCAATGGCCAACACAGTAAAATCGAAGTGTGGTGTGAGACCTGAAACGTTATTCTGAATGTTGTAACAAAAGTCAACATTTCGGAATATTAAAAAAAAAAAGTTTAACCCTACCCCCTACTCTTCAGTTTTTAATAACAAAATTCAACATTTCGGAATATTCAAAAAACAAATCCAAACCTACCCACACTGTTCAGCTTTTAATGCATTTTCAGAATGTTGATATCTGGCGGAAAGATGTAAACATGGGCCTAAGTTGCCTCCAAGCAGCTACGCCACTACACACACACAAATCAAACTTCGAAAGTATAATGCAACTAAAGATAGTATTTCAATTGCATTGCACACATATTTTTGTTTGTTATCCAGTACCGTAGTACTAAGTATGAGTTGCAGTGGCCGAGTGGTTAGATATTTACCTCTCGTTCCAGAGATTACGGGTTCAACTCCCGGTGAGGTCACAAGTTTTACTCGGGCAGAGTATGTGAAAGTACGCCATCCTTCGGAGTGAACGTAAATTCGTCAGTCGCGTGTACTGGGAGAGTAATACCCATGCCAGTCAAAGGTCTCGCTGAACTTCTATGCACGCTCGTAAACATTCCAGGTATAAATCATTATAAATCATTTATGATAAATATAGCCTGGTGTATCTAGATTTGTCTTATAAATGGGTAAACCGGTATAGAGGTATATATACTGAAAGGAAAAAGAAACGCCACACGGAAATTTCGACTATATATTGTATATACAATATGCTGCTGTTAATCGAATGGTACATGGCTACGTAAGACCTTTCCTTTCGGAAAAAGGACCTTTCCTTTCGGAAAAAGGAAAAAAGACTAAAACAACTCGTAACACAGCAAATAGTATTCCTGCAAAGTTTCATTATTGACAGAGTACGCGTTTGGCAAAAACTTAGGATGCAACATTTTGTAAATTCTTTACGTTATATGGCTCAATTTTTCAATTTTTCAAAGAGGAACTTCAACATTTATGAATTTCTTGTTACAACGTGTACTGTGATTAAAACGTCTACAACATCACAGTTGTGTCCTTTCTCTAACTAACTGCAACTCTTTTTTTTTTACAAAACATCTTGGGATTTCCTTAGAATATATATCGAATTAAGTGTGCAACATATAGCGGAAATTCCGTGTCGCGTTTCATTTTCCTTTAAGTATATATCTATAGCTATTGATGAGTATCTGGCTTACTGATTCATGTCTGACTTTTCCATAAATTAATAATCTAACGTAATGTATATTATGATGTAATGATGAGGCTGGGGTTAGGGGTGTTGGGGTTTGGGGTTTACCTTCAAATTTTGCCGTTTTTTTTTCTGCCAACGTTATAGACTGATTCATTTTTCGTCGAAGGCTCGAGTAAGGTTTTATTTCGGTTATGCGACTAGAGCTAGAGGGCTGAGCCAGATTAGTTTTACAGGAAAAATCCCAGGCCTCCACCCACCTACCCATCCCACCCCTCCCAGAAGATAAAAATAAAACGGTCGATGCCTTAAAAACAATTGCTTTGTTATAGAAGTACACTTTATCTGAATTATATAAACAACTGTTTGCAATAATATCCACATTTAACTTAAATTGGCGACCTTAGCTTTGCTGTGTAAAGTACGGGTTATGACACACGCATACAATGCATTCAGTCTAGGACAAACAAATGTACTAATGCGAAACAAACTTCACGATCTGTGATATTGGGTTTCTGAGGGTCTGTCTCATAACTGCCAATGCTATTGCATTATGACATATGGCGTTGAAATGTAAAAACTGCGTTTATACTATCCCTGTCATAACTCGGCATCTATTATCGTTGAGAAAATCTTTACGGACAGGTATTGAAAATCTGCCATTATATTCTGAAAGGAGGCCAAAAAACTATTGTAGATCACAGTTTCGTAATACAATGGTAATACGTAAACATATTGTTACAGGAATAAATACGTATTCAGCAATATTCTTTAACATTGAATTTACAAGAGAAAAGAACGAAAAAACGTTCTTCATCGATCCAAAATTTAATTATATGATTTCAGTTTTTTCAATTATATTCACGACTAAATCCAACTATATATTTTGTAATGAAAATTAATATAACTTGACATATATAATGTTAACAACTGTTTGTACATGTCGAGTTAGCTAGATATGTTATCATGAAGTCAATATAATAGCAACAGCTAGGGCACACCTTTGAACACGTGTTAGCGTTTATCTTTGTGTTCAATCACGAACACGTTTATAAACTTGACTTCAGTTTAAACTCATAATCGTTTTTTAAACACATCGATACATTAAAACCCGCGGTGGTGGCTGCGGGAGGTCGTGGGTTTGATTCCCGTCCGAGTCATACTAAAGACTTCACACAAATGGCACGACTAGCTTTCTTGCTTGACATTTAGAATTCTTGGTAGTTCTATGACTGGCTGTCCCGGTGTCAGTATGGTGTGAGTGTGTGGGTTATCATGCTATTTGTCTGCTCATTTGTAGTTCAGTCTTACAACACTATAAAGTTAATCATATAGTTCATTGTTACAAGTAGACATAATATATGATAAAAACAATACTTATTGTTAAAAGCGACGTTCAGCCATACATACCTATATTAGATATAATACATTTAAAGTGACACATTGCATTTGAGCCATATATCGAAGGATTACATGGACAGTGGTGTAATTATAATATAGTGTGAGTTTTCACTTTGACGTGGCTTGCAGATATATTGAAACAAAGGCCTGATACGCTCTACTGGCTATATGCTATCCATGGTGCTGGGGTCGTGGGAGGGGGGTACGGGGTCAGGTGGTGGGGGGGGGGGGGGGCGGGGGGCAGAAGGATAGTGTGTCAGATATGGTAATATCAAACTAGTTTTTTTATGAAATGTCTTCAATCAAAAATATAGGGGGAGGGATGTATTTGTTTTCTAAGTTTGGCTAGATTTAAAACAAATAATAATTTCGTTAATATAAACACTCAAACCAAGTTTGACATGCGACCCAGGGGCGGGGCCAAATTTGACCCAAAGTCAGAATTGGAACAAACTTTGTAGAGGAACATGAGCTGAGTGTAAATACAAAATATTAAACCGTTGGCTCTTGTAATTTTAAAGAAGAAGATTGTTTAAGTTTGTCCCTATGTAAGTTTATGTAAAATATGTGACCCCGGGAACAGGGAAAATATTGACTCCAGGGTCACCATTTGAACAAACTTGGTAGAGGTCCATAAGCTATTGGTAAATACAAAATATTAAACCTCAGGCTCTTGTACTTTCAGAGAAGAAGATTATTTTATAAGTTTTACCCTATGTAACTCTATGTAAAACATGTGACCCTGGGACGGGCCAAATTTGACCCCACGGTCACGATTCAAACAAACTTGGTAGAGGACCATAAGTTGAGTATAAATACAAAATATTAAACCTTTGACTGTTTTTTTTCATAGAAGAAGATTTTTAAAGGTTTCCCCTATATATGTCTATGTAAATATGTGACCCCTGGGGCGGAGTCAAATTAGACTACAGGGTCACCATTTGAACAAACTGTATGGATGAACATAAGCAGGTAATAAATGCAAAATATGAAACCTTCAGCTCTTGTTGTTTCAAAAAAATATATTTTAACTTCTTCCCTATAACTATATGTAAAACTTACCCAACAAAGGCCACTGGGCTCCAAATTAAAGAAAAAAGAACCAAGGTTTCTTATGTGAAACCAAGGTTATTATGAGAATTTTTTTTATAAAAAAAACAACAAAATAATAAAACAGTTGCACCAATGAGCCATTACCAAATATTGAAAAATGGCCATAACTCCGGTGTTACTGTTTCGATCTCGCTGGTTTTCGAACTTATCCGAGCATTCATTGATATTAACAATGGTAATGTGTGGTAAGGATCGGATTAAAAATAAAGGTCCTATCGTCTTAACGAGGCAAAATATATCATGTATAGCTAAATCAAGGGCCATAACTAAAATGCTTAGTGCAATACAGCGAGGATAAATAAACGCTTATACGCAGGACATCATTTATTGTATAAACATCGGCCAGTGCACATGGTACCTGTACATAGGTAACATTATGATTTACAGAAGAAAAAAAAGTTGCCTCTTTCGGGACTCGAACACACGACCTTTTGATTTCAAGTCCGGTGAACTATCCACTGAACTATAACGCTACTTGAGAAAATAATATGCTAACTACCATTTTTTATGAGGCAAAATAACTCACGATGAATCAATAAATATATAGTGTAATATCATATGTTATCAAAATGAAACTAATATTCCGCCTCAAAACAACCATATCTCGTTGTTATTTAGCGCTTGGTGTGTTTGTAGTTATTACGTAATGCCTATTTAGTGTTAAATATGCTACAATATATCAATAAATAGCCGTGGTCTAGTGGATAAACGTACATCATACAAACGCAACGTCTGAGGTTCAAATCCCGTTCCGGGCAATTACTTTTTTTTATCACATATATGTATTCTGAAGCCGTATATTTATCGATGTTACCTGTACAAAGACAAAATAAATATGTGATATTTTACGCATCGATTTCTGCTTATATACCGACTTTTGGGGTGTTCGTCGATTTGAAACTACTTCACAAGTAACTCATTCATATTCATGAGTTATTACCTATTAAAATAGAGACTCTCTAGTTTTAAACAACCTCTGAGTGGGGAAAAATAATCGTATACAATCAAAAACAATGTGTGTTGATTTTCAGTAACAATGACATTAATGCATAAACGGCCAAGTGAACGTTAAACGTGTCATGCATGTATGTTCGCCCAATCGATGTTGTAGAACATAAGGAAAACAATACGACACATGATGGTAAGTAGATGGGATATGTCGTGTCCCTGATATGTTTTGCAGTGAGCGATCTCGCCAACTCACTAATGCAATCCGCTTTCCCACCAATGCAATCCGGGTTATGTTCACACTGTTACGCTGGTCACACGCTCACACAGGTGGGTTTTCCCCAGGTTTTATGGCTATGTTCACTAGGGTACGCTGGTCACACACTCAGACGCGTGTGTTTTGCCCAGGTTTTATAGCTTATAATCGAACAAAGACCACATCTACGCTGTTATCCGCACCATCGATATTGGTTTGTATTTTCTGTGTAACTTGTTTCGTTATCGATTCAAGCTAAATAAAGTTAATACTTTATCTCTTTATGAAAGAGCATTCTATAAAATTGCTATCCGTTTTGATCGGCTTTTAAATAAACAGCTTGTAAATAAAAACAGTCATTGATGTCAATGTAGTTACATAAATAAGGTAGTTTGCCTGCTGTATAGATTATAAATGGGTAGTCCTTCCTTCCTCCCTCCTTCTTCCTTCCTTCTTTCCTTCCTTTTTTATGTCATTACCTACTTACCTTTTTCATTTATTCGTTCCTTTCTTGATTCATTTATTCTTTCTGGCCTTTTTGCCTTCCACATACCTCCATACTTTCGTACGTCCCTCCCTCCATTCCTCCGTTTCTCCATCCCCACTTTAATAAAATCATGAAACAAACATGTTCACAATAATATTCACTATAAATCTAAAATTATATGGAGTATATGAGCTACTTTTGAGTGTACATCCTTCCTTTATTTATTCATTATTTCTTCGTTCAACCCGTTCGTCCTTCTTTCCTTCATTGGTTCTTCTTTCATACCTAATTTAATTCCTTTCTTCATTTATTCTATTTCTTTCCCTCCCTTCCTTCCTTTTTTCAATCCATTCTTACCTTCTTCTGTCTTTCCCTCCTTCCTGTCTCCCTATCTCCATCTAAATCTCCCGTCGTTAACAATGTGATACAAAAATTAATGTTTTTAATTAAACGCTGTATCAAAAACGACATAGAATATAGGTGGTGGATGGAGCGTAAACCAGGTGCAGTTCATATAACCGAAACAAGATATTTAAGGTTTATCTCTAGAAATTTATAATTTACGAACAAAATCTTCTTCAAAATACCCAACCCTTAAAATAGGCCTTTATGTATCAGTGTTTATGCATAACAAACCACGTATCAGATTACATCATATACTGCACTTGTCATGGGTGTACGTATTCCAATATCCTAATATAATAACGTTTGTAGGCAACACGATAACAACGTGGCACATCTGCAGAGCAACGCGACACATCTGTCAACACTTCTACACGTTTGACTTAAAAAATTTACGGTGAAGCTTACTTCACCAGGATACACTATATTTTGCAAGACACACTAGACAAACACTTATTTAAACGTGCATTCACATGAAGTGTTAATGCACATGACGTGTCGGAAGTGTGTTAATACACATCACGTGTCGGAACTGTGTCAATACACATAAAGTGTCGGATGTGTTAATACATATGAATTGTCGGAAGTGTGTTAATACACGTGACGTGTCGGATGTGTTAATACACATGACGTGTCGGAAGTGTGTTGATACACATGACGGGTCGGAAGTGTGTTAATACACATGAAGTGCTGGAAGTGTGTTAATACACATGACGTGTCGGAAGTGTGCTTATACACACATCGTGTCGGAAGTGGGTTTATGCACATGACGTGTCGGAAGTGTGTTCATACACATGAAGTGTCGGACGTGTGTTAATATACATGACATGTCGGAAGTGTGTAATACACATGACGTATTTGAAGTGTGTTAATATACATGACGTGTCGGTAGTGTCTTAATACACATGGCGTGTCGGATGTGTGTTAATACATATGACGTGTCGGAAGTGTGTTTATACACATGACATGTCGGAAGTCTGTTAATACACATGACGATGTGTCGGAAGTGTGTTAATACACATGATGTGTCGGAAGTGTGTTAATACACAGGTAGTGTCGGAAATGTGTTGATACACATGACGTGTCGGAAGTGTATTAATACGCATGACGTGTCGGAAGTGTGTTAATACGTATGATATGTCGGAAGTGTGTTAATGCAGATGATGTGTCGGAAGTGTGTAAATACACATGAGGTGTAGGAAGTGTGTTAATATACATGACGTGTCGGAATTGTGTTAATACACATGACGTGTCGGAATTGTGTTGATACACATGACGTGTCGGAAGTGTCTTGATACACATGACGTGTCAGAAGTGTGTTGATACATATGACTTGTCGGAAGTGTGTTGATACACATGACGTGTCGGAAGTGTGTTCATACACATGACGCGTCGGAAGTGTGTTGATACACATGATGCGTCGGACGTGTGTTGATACACATGACGCTTCGGAAGTGTGTTGATACACATGACGTGTCGGAAGTGTGTCAATACAGATGATGTGTCGGAAGTGTGTTAATACACATGGTGTGTAGGAAGTGTGTTCATACACATGACGTAATACACATGACGTGTCGGAAATGTGTTAATACACATGACATGTCGGAAGTGTGTTGATGCACATGACGTGTCTGAAGTGTCTTGATACACATGACGTGTCGGAAGTGTGTTGATACGCATGACGTGTCGGAAGTGTGTTGATACGCATAGCGTGTCGAAAGTATGTTCATACGCATGACGTATCGGAAGTGTGTTGATACACATGACGTGTCGGAAGTGTGTTGATACACATGAAGTGACGGAAGTGTGTTAATACACATGATGTGTCGATAGTGTGTGGATACACATGACGTGTCGGAAGTGTGTTCATACGCATGGCGTGTCGGAAGTGTGTTCATACGCATAGCATGGTGTTTCGAAAGTCTGTTGATACACATGACGTGTCGAAAGTGTGATGATACAAATGACGTGTCGGAAATGTGTTGATACAATTGAAGTGTCGGAAGTGTGTTGATACACATGATGTGTCGGAAGTGTGTTGATACACATGACGCATGGCGTGTCGGAAGTGTGTTCATACACATGCCGTGTCGGAAGTGTGTTAATACACATGACGTTTCGGAAGTGTATTGATACACATGACGTGTCGGAAATGTGTTGATACACATGAAGTGACGGAAGTGTGTTAATACACATGATGTGTCGGAAGTGTGTTGATACACATGACGTATCGGAAGTGTGTTCATACGCATTGCGTGTCGGAAGTGTGTTCATACGCATGACGTGTCGGAAGTGTGTTCATACACATGACGTGTAGAAAGTGTGATGATACACATGACGTGGCGGAAATGTGTTGATACACATGACATGTCGGAAGTGTGTTGATACACATAAGATTACGTGTCGGAAGTGTTTTGATACACATGACGTGTAGGAAATGTGTTGATACACATCACGTGTCGGAAGTGTGTTGATACACATGACATGTCAGAAGTGTGTTAATACACATGAAGTGTCGGAAATGTGTTAATACAATTATAAATACGTCTTATGTTGAAAGCGTATTTATAGAAACGTGTTAAGTTTTCTATTTGGTTCTTTAAAATATTCATTTGACTGTATCGACTCATTTATAGTTTATAACATTTAGCACATTAAATATCTACTTACCAGTTCGATGACTCAGCTTAGTGTATGCAATGTAATCAAGCTTAATATATATGCATATTTATTATATTGACAATGTTTGTCTTTATTAAGTATAGTACATTACATGATTTTAATAACGACATACACAAAAACAAAGAACAAAGAATTGGTTTTCATTGATAAAACAACAAGTTCTGTTCCCCCAATAATATGTCTATTCTATATTTAATCATACACTATTATGAAAGGCAAAATGGCTATCAAGTGGTAATGCCACTCTTGACTGTATCCATGGTAATGAATTACAACAGAGTTTTGGTCAATCAGAACATTTTCTGAATTCTTGAAGACTGTTTTGAGATTATCATGAAGTCAAACAAATCATGATATAGCTTTCGAAGTGTATTTACTGTTTACCTGTATTGGATTACCACATTCATTAAAATTATGGATGCATTTTCTCCACCCATTTCTAGGTTAGTAATTTCTACTATTATTATTAGTAGCAGAAATAGTAATATTGGACATTAGTGAGACAGAAATAATGCAGACTTTGCATACCACATATCTATCGATATATCTATTATAAGAATTTCACCAATTATTACTTGAAAATATACTGAAAAGAAAAAGAAACGCATAATGGGTATTTCCGCTATACATTGTATGCTTATTATACAGGGCGACATTAGGCCTGTCCTGTTGGAAAAGAAGGTTTTAACAGCACCGAACACATCAAAGGTTACCCCTTTACAGTTTCATTATCGACATAATGCGCATTTGGCTCAAGCAGGTGAAAAAACGTAGGCTTTAAACATTGCAATCTCTTAACATTAAACACAATATTGAAATGGTTTGACTTTTTCAAGCGAAACCTCAACTTTTATGAATTTCGTGTAACAAAGTATACTTTGATTAAAAGTTTTACTACATGGCCGAGTTGTCCTTTCTGTAATTAGTTGTAGCCCCTTTTTGTACAAAACACGTTGAGATATATCTGGATTGTTACGTGGAATTATGTGTGTATAATAGTGGAGTATAGGCAATTTTTTGATTATGCGTTTCTTATTCCTTTCAGTATATAAATAAACTAACGTTAACGTCACATACACCAAAATCATTTTAATGTCTTATTTCAATTCTATAATGGTTATGAACAAAAACAAATGTTGCTACATTTATTTACTCTCCAATTTTTAAAAAACAACATATCTTTGGAGATCGCTGAGCCTGATATTTATTTACAGATATAAGATTGGCGTCGTAATCATAATACGATACTCCAGGGTTCCAGTTATATACATTTAATGTCTCGGAAGAAGACCTACAAGTACAACACAAATAATATATATTACTAATTCAGAACTTGACGCGGCATAAATAAAAGAATACCACAGAATTAGTTAAATAAATGAAACATCTTACTAGCGCCATAATATGGTAGTTCAATCAAGGAAATATGATATATATTATAGGTTATTGCATTTGTATGGCTAAATATTACTTGGAACGAGTTGTTTTGGCAAAGGACGACGAGCTTGCGAGTCGTCCTGCGCCAAAACAACGAGTTCCAAGTAATATTTAGCCATACAAATTCAATAACCTTTTTATTGTATACTTTCATATTGTTTTTGATCAATGTTAATTGTATGACTTTTACTTTTCATTGTATTTGTGTTATTTTTATAGCTTTTGATGGAATTCCTATCTTGCCATTCAGTTTGATTTTGTGTGGATGATTATTTTGCGCGAAAACGACGTCGACGTCGGATGACGTCATTAAAAACTTCAAGCGATTTCCTGAAGTTTGTTTACCATTCGATAACGTTAAAAACAGGTGGTGAGTGACCATTTGAATTATTTTATCAATTTTTGCCATAAAAGGCTGAAAAAAAAACTCGTATTTTTTGTTGTTGACACTATAGGAAGGATTTCGCTATTTTTATTTGAAAGTAGTTCCTTGTTTCTATTTCGCGGCTCTTAGCAAGCACGAGCAAAAGTTCCCGTGCAATATCAATGCGTGCAATATCGTAGAATATTGCACGCTTAGCTCAATGCAAACTAAACGGGACAATATGAAAGTATACAATAAATATATATATATAACTTTATTGCCTCCATTTTCTGAAGATTTACATGATATATGGTTATAGGCATACATTTACAAGTACAAACTATTTAGAAAAGAAGAAAATGATAGAAAAAATTTACAAGATGGCATGGTATATATATATATATATTACTCATCACACGAAAACGGATTCTCGGGACAGCATATAATAGTACTCTATGTCTAATAAAGAAGCCTGTTGTCAGTCTGCCTTAAAATTTCCTGTGAATTAATATCAGTTGCATGATATATCAACCATAGTTATTTTCCCAGTAAGAGTCGGCATGCGGACAGGTAAAAGTTTCTCCGAAAACGAAATGGAAACTGAAACAGTGGGATTGAAAACATGGTGAGCGAGCTCGTATAGTAAATCAGTTTTCAAGATACGTACATGTATATATCGCATAATCACAATTTTAAGCATATATTTGTTTCAAGAACTCTGCACACATAATCAGGAACGACGGATACAGTTCGGTATCTAGCATAAACATCAAATTGTCATCAACTTTGCCAAACATGTAGGTAATAAGTTCGAGCCTAGGTAGATGCAAAAACATGTCGACAAGATAAACACTGAATGAGTTGAGTTTGCTATACAGCGCACTCCGTAATCCTGTTGGATTGGCGGACGCTTACAACAAATGTTTGCCAGGAATTTTATAAGGGACAGGGATCGTGGATACTTTTTAGCTACTTTCCAAATGTTTGACTCACATCGTGCATCGATAAACACGTGCAGCTCATAACACGCTATAACACTCATGTCAGGTACAATACAACGTGTATTATTATATAACGACATGAACATCACTGTACAGAACATGGTATATGTACAATACTAACACAGACAATACAAACATTAATACAATGCAACGTGCATTATTATAAAAAGACATGGACATCACTGTACAGAACATGTTATATCTACAAAACTAACACAGACGATACAAACATTAATACAATACATTGTGCATTATTATATAAAGACATGAACATCACTGTACAGAACATGTTATATCTACAAATCGAACACAGACGATGCAAACATTAATACAATACAACGTGCATGATTATATAAAGACATGAACATCTTGTTATATTTACAAAACTAAAACAGAAGATACAAACATTAATACAATACAATGGCATTATTATATAAAGACATGAACATCACTGTACAGAACATGTTATATCTACAAAACTAACACAGACGATACAAACATTTATACAATACAACGTGCATTATTATATAAAGACATGAACATCACTGTACAGAACTTGTTATATCTACAATACTAACACAGACTATACAAACATTATTATAATACAACGTGCATTATTATATAAAGACATGAACATCACTGTACAGGACATGTTGTATCTACAAATCTAAAACAGACGAAACAAACATTAATACAATACAACATGCATTATTATATAAAGACATGAACATCACTGTACACAACATGTTATTGGAGAGCACTGTAATAACAACACATAAAAATATTTATTTTAAACTTTAATAGATTTGGCAAATATTGGGCGTGGCATGGATTGGATGTTTAACAATTGGGCTGCCGGTAAGCACAAAAGACCATTATGGCAAGCCCTTACAGCAGAAAGCATTAAGCAATAAAGCAAATTGAATATTACAATATTAAGGACATAAATACATGTGCACCAAATTAAATGTTCATTATGAAAACAACTTTTCTGATAAGCATTTAAGCAAGTGTTGAAAGCACGGTTGATATTCAAGCATAATTACAAGTGCACCGAATTCAATCAATTTAAAATGTTTTTTAGCAATTCGTACGGACAGCAAATTTGTGTATAATTTATGTTTAGATTACAATTCAGTCTCTGGGTATACAGGAGCTGAATAAAGTAAAACTGAAACGTATATGTCCTTCCTTTCACACCTTCGCTGCCCGCCGATAATTAAACACTACAACATTTAACGCATCAACTAGTTATATTCCAAAAGTTCCAGCAAGTATATAAGTGCACGTAATGTCCATGCCACGCCAGTAATTGTTGACTAGGTAAGTGGATCCAGATGAAGACATCAACTGAAATATATAATTCAGAGAAAGCAACATGATCTTGCAACATAAAACACTGCAACATGATCTTGCAACATAAAACACTGTAACGATATTAATTGCAACATAAAAAGTATCTTTTGAATAGAAGTCTTGACAAATAGCGAAAAGTCTAAATGAACTTGTAGGCTTCATAACCGCTGCTCCCAACTAAATTCCTTAATGTTCATTTCGCTCTTCGGGGCATTTCATTTTATTAGATACTGGGACCATACGCCGTACGACATGGGGAATACATAAAGAAGGCTAACTACATGTCCACCGCCATATGCATGCCATCTTCGGGATGGTAAAATTTTGTGCGGTTGAATTTTGAATATTAAGTTCTGCTCAACCCGGGGCTAGAGGACGTGAGCGGTAGCTAGCATATCTCACTCCCACTCATGAACAGTCTCAACCAAACCGAGACTGCAATATTTCGTATGTCGTGCTCGGCCGTTTCCAAAGGCCCATTATCATACTCTTTTTGTACTTATACAATGTGATGACACTAGTGTCGATTTAAATCAATGATCCTGTGGGTCGGTCGGGAGGGAAATTAAGTTTTTAACTGTAAGCTCAAAAAACATCATACCTCTCAGTTAAAATCTTGACAGCCGGTGTGCATGTAGAAAATGCACCGTGAAATTTACTCAATCTCAATAATTATCTACAGCTAGAGTTGCCTCCAATAACTCTTGACTATAACAGATATTATAGTCAGTATTATTGGAGAGCACTGTAATAACAACACATAAAAATATTTATTTTAAACTTTAATAGATTTGGCAAATATTGGGCGTGGCATGGATTGAATGTTTAACAATTGGGCTGCCGGTAAGCACAAAAGACCATTATGGCAAGCCCTTACAGCAGAAAGCATTAAGCAATAAAGCAAATTGAATATTACAATATTAAGGACATAAATACATGTGCACCAAATTAAATGTTCATTATGAAAGCAACTTTTCTGATAAGCATTTAAGCAAGTGTTGAAAGCACGGTTGATATTCAAGCATAATTACAAGTGCACCGAATTCAATCAATTTAAAATGTTTATTAGCAATTCGTACGGACAGCAAATTTGTATATAATTTATGTTTAGATTACAATTCAGTCTCTGGGTATACAGGAGCTGAATAAAGTAAAACTGAAACGTATATGTCCTTCCTTTCACACCTTCGCTGCCCGCCATATGGATGGGTGCCCAAACACTCCATGTCCTAGAGTGTTCAGGCTCCCATCCACCGCCAAAAATAGGGGAAACATTTTTTGGCAGCAGCGAAGAGTGACCACCAAAAGCAAAGTATCCTAATGCCACGCCCAAAACAAAGCCGGTCCAAAAAGGAATATATTTTCCTTATCACTGCCTACTTTTTGTGAAAAATTCGGCGGACACGCGCATCATTGAGTGTCCAGGCTCCCATCCATCGCCAAAAACGGAGGAAACAATTTTTTGGCAGCAGCGAAGAGTGCGTATCAAAAGCAAAATATCCGAATGCCATGCCCAAAACAGAAACGGTGCCAAAAAAGTATATATTTCCTTATCGCTGCCCACTTTTAATAAAACATTCAAAACCAGCCGGAAACAGGTTAAGAAACAAGTTGTTCCCCATATTTGAGAAATGAACACCATCCGGTTCAAGACAGGTATCATCAGCCTGAATGTATTTTTGTAGCAGAAAAAGGCCCCCAATAAATATTATCGCCGTAACAGCTTAACTGTTTTGTCACTGTCTGGCCCTTTCTTTTGCAAAAGGGTAGTTAGGCTAACGCCATGAAAGCCTAGAAAGTATAGGAGACCAAATAACGACCACATTATATAAATTGACTCCAAAAACTCGGTCAGAAGCCTAACATGCTTTCTAAGAACCTTTAATGGGTAATTCTCTAAACCAGTTCCCAAGGATCACATGAGTTGATGCATCAGACATTGACAATATAAATAAATGTCAGAAAAATATGCATTATGTAAAGGCTTGAGGAAGATTGTAACCTTTAATGTGTGGCGTCAAACCCAAATTGATTGTTAAACGTTTCGAAGTTGTCATAAATTAGCAGCAGAAATAAAAAATATTATAAGTGTAAAGTGTACATGTTACTCTATTTCAGACCTTGAACATTGAATGATTTCTGATGAAGCATGTATCCTTTCCTCCTGTTTCGTGTGCCACTGTTATTTCATTTCAGTCAGCAAACAACTGATATACATTTGTCTGTATATAATATGCACATTTACCCAATTGTAATAACTTTTGCCACCTTGATAATCAAGTTTATGTCTAATCTGAACAGGTCTTTAACTGCATTTTGACCTTTAACCTACGATCGGTTCTTAGACTTGTGTATCAATTATAAAGGCTAAACCATGTAACACTCCGACAGCAATACACGAAGAACATGTATCCTTTTCAAGTAAACTAGCCCGCATTAAAAACGTTAGCCACACAACTGTGTAAACTCCCTTTAACTAATACAGAAAGATGTCATGTGATGCTGACTATTGGAACGACATTTATCTCATTTATCACCTTCTTGTATGACAACCTAAAACTTGGAGGAAATGTGTTATTAAAATACAATTTTTTGCAACCTGCCCAGGTTCTATTGTGCAATATACCTTTTGGAGTTTATATAACTTTGACTATGACTATTGACTATAAACCCCAGAGCTACACAAACACACACACACACACACTCTGTAGTGTGGAACCCTGCAGAGAAGTTGTTATTTTGAATCGACACAGCACAGAAGGGTTTTATAAGTTGGTGACCATGCACTAACTGGTTTAAAGGGCTGTGTATTGACTAGGGACAGGCCGAAAAGAAACATATAACTGAACTTCAATGAACCCCTTGCAAAACATACCTGGTGCAGTATAAATAAAACATCAACCTGGTGCAGGATAATGAAACCTCATCGATCTAAAAGGATTGGCCCAACAATAAACCAATGATCAAATGGAATACCCTAAATTGAGGCATTATGATAAGTATGTAACTTTTGTCCATGTTTTGAATATGGACACCACTGATAAAGCACTGTCGATGCATTAAATATGAATGTATTAAACAAATGTAGGGAGATATTCCCAAACTCTACACGACATAGTTTCGAAAATCACAAAGCTGCTATGTAGCGAATGTTTTTCTCGTATAACAAGTAAAAAGTGGAACTTTACATACAATACCAACACTGGAGGACTCTATGACCTGTTCCACACATTGCATCCGATACCGACATAACTTTTGACTGGTGTTAAGACAACTCGATGGTTACACAAAATACCAACACTGGAGGACTCTATGGTTACACAAACTGAAATATAGGGCAAAATGTTCGAGAGAATGAAACAAAATAAATCTTGAAAGAAGTGATAGAGATCCAATCATAATTAAGCATCAGCAGCAACAGCATTCGTATATAAAAATCTGTAATGAAGACATCATTGTACGCAAACTGAATAATTGTAAAGCTGATCGCTAGACGAAAAGCATAGGATGTTTTATAAACAGTCAATTTAGAAGAAAGGAGGCATGAATTGATTTTAAACTGTTAAACAGTATGAATTCAAATGAAAAATAATGCGAAAACCAAGACAATGCTTCCGCACTATCATAGACGCACGCCCCGACAGTATGACGGAACCTACCGCTATGGGTCATGAATATGCATTGCCTCCATTGTCAGAACGACAACTTTTATTAGCAACAACAGTCAACGGCAGCAAGTTAAAATTAGCTGATAACAACAAACTGTTGAGATATACTTATCCGCAGTAAGAAAACATATTGCCTAAACACTCCAAATACATGGTTAGCATCATAAAACACGATTACACCAACATCCTTGGAGTTAAATAATAGCAGCAGGAGCTGAAAACATAGTGCACAACAACGATAATGATAACAGTAGGCGAACATTATGGCGTAATAGACATTTCTCCATCGAGTAGATGGTTTCCAACAGATTATTCCTCTATAAATGGTTTTCATAATAGTTATTAAATAATAAGTGCAGTAGCTATGGACATCATCCGCAGAATGACAACAATTATATTTAGCTCTGCCTTGAGTCGAATAATAATATTTTTCTAATGTGACTCACTGTTATTTACAGTTTTAATTGCCTCTCGAATGACTCGATAATTATTATTATTTTCATTGTTTTTGCAAATTGAATAAATTTGAGTTGAAGATGTAGTCTAACTACTGTCATTACAAACAGGATATTGTTTTAATTTTGATACCATTTTCATTTGCCTAGTGTGAACTGTTTGCAGTAACAAACAATCTACCGCCACCATATCTACAACGAACTTGCAATTTGCATACGCCTGGTGGAAAAAAGATATGATAATTTATGTATTTTTTTTTATTTTTTTTTTTGTGATTTTTGCATTATCTACGACAACAGCATTATAAAGCGTATAAAAATGAGTCCTGTTTCCCGGAGGCTGTGATCTGTTCCTCTATCTGACGAACGTCTTGTGTACGGCCTTTTCTGCAACCAATCGAGTCACTCAACGATATGTGACGTCACTGAATAGCTGAACGTACACCCTTTGGATCTGCTGGGAGGCAACCACTGACTTTTCCAGGTGGGATCATCAACCACGTTACCGGCAGAGAACTAACCATCGAACTGTTCGGCTCGCTTTCCACGACTCATTATCCAGTGTGATTATGAAAACAAAAAAGAGGCGTACAATGTATAAACCTAGCACAAATGAGTACAGATGGAGGACAAATGAAAATAAAATCCTAAATAGTAATACCAACTTATTATAATAACTGATTGTGCAGACTTCATGTAGATCTAGTCAGTTTATTTTTATTTTATTTTTTTGATTTTTTTTTTTTTAATATTATTAGCATTATTATATATATATTATTATTATTATATTTACTTAATTATTATTATTACCCCACTATTATTATTATTCCCAACACCCAAAAACTCCCTCAGTCGAAACGCACCGAGACACAGAAAGATCTGTAGCATTTAGATATGATATACACTTTAGATTCCTTTAGCCAGCCATTATATTGCCATTGACTGATATATAACCCCCAGAGGGCAAGGCACACTGCCTGTAGTATTTTGGAAGAGATTGAAATCAGTTCGCATACGATCATCACTAAATAAAGATTCACTATTACAGACGTCTTGTTCTTTAAACACACCCAACAAGCGTAACACTTGCAACAGTCCGAAACATATTCAGTTAAAAAGTAGTCGCAACACAACCACATTGTTCTAATTTAGCATCTATATCGAAACCGCTGAATGACCCACTTAGCGTGGGAATTAACAGCGTGGGGAACAATGACTCACTCCACATTTCGGCAATATTATTTAAAGGAGTTATGAGAACGTTTATTTAAAGTAAATAACAATGAGAAAGGGAATCTCACAGGATATAAACAAAGGAAGAGACGAAATAAAGCTTATGTTAATGAAATTGAAAGAAAAAGTTGGTCTGACGAGAATCGGAAATGGCCGTCAAACAAAGGAAAATGAAAACGTTATTTGCATCCTGCCACAACGTGAACATCTGTATGAATAAATTGAAACGAATACGACCTAATCGAAGCTAAAATCACGAGCAACAGGATTATTACAAAATCATAGATCCTGCGAGTCTAATTTCAAGGAAATTAAGTTTTTAACTGTAAGCTCAAAAAACATCATACCTCTCTGTTAAAATCTTGACAGCCGGTGTGCATGTAGAAAATGCACCATGAAATTTACTCAATCTCAATAATTATCTACAGATAGAGTTGCCTCCAATAACTCTTGACTATAACAGATATTATAGTCAGTATTATATATACAAAACTAACACAGACGATACAAACATTAATACAATACAACGTGCATTATTATATATAAACATGAATATCACTGTACAGAACATGGTATATCTGCAAAACTAACACAGACGATACGAACATTAATACAATACAACGTGCAATATTATATAACGACATGAACATCACTGTACAGAACATGGTATATGTACAAAAAACTAACACAGACGATACAAACATTAATACAATACAACTTTCATTATTATATAAAGACAAGAACATCACTGTACAGAACATGGTATATGTACAAAACTAACACAGACGATACAAACGTTAATACAATACAACGTGCATTATTATAATAACGACATGAACATCACTGTACAGAACTTCTTAGATCTACAAAACTAATACAGACGATACTACCATTAATAAAATACAACGTGCATTATTATTTAAAGACATGAACATCAATGTACAGAACATGTTATATCTAAAAAAAACTAACACAGACGATACAAACAGTAATACAATACAACTAGCATCATTATATCACTGTACAGACCATATTATATCAACAAAACTAACACATACGATACAAACATTAATACAATACAACATACATTATTATATAAAGACATGAACATCACTATACAGAACATGTTATATCTACAAAACTAACACAGACGATACAAACATTAATACAATACAACGTGCATCATTATATCACTGTACAAACATGTTATATCAACAAAACTAACGCAGACGATACAAACATTAATATAATACAACGTGCATTATTATATAAAGACATGAACATCACTGTACAGAACATGTTATATCTACAAAACTTACGCAGACGATACAAACATTGGTACAATACAACGTGCATTATTATATAAAGACATGAACATCACTGTACAGAACATGTTATATCTACAAAACTAACACAGAGGATACAAACATTAATACAATATAACGTGCATTATTATATAAAGACATGAACATCACTGTACAGAACATGTTATATATACAAAACTAACACAGACGGTACAAACATTAATACAATACGACGTGCAGTATTATATAATAAAGACATGAACATCACTGTACATAACATGGTATATGTACAAAACTAACACAGACGATACAAACATTAATACAATGCAACTTGCATTATTATATAAAGACATGAACATCACTGTACAGAACATGTTATATGTACAAAACTAACACAGACGATACAAACGTTAATACAATACAACGTGCATTATTATAATAACGACATGAACATCACTGTACAGAACTTCTTATATCTACAAAACTAACACAGATGATACTACCATAAATACAATACAACGTGCATTATTATATAAAGACATGAACATCACTGTACAGAACAGGTTATATCTACAAAACTTACGCAGACGATACAAACATTGGTACAATACAACGTGCATTATTATATAAAGACATGAACATCACTGTACAGAACATGTTATATCTACAAAACTAACACAGAGGATACAAACATTAATACAATATAACGTGCATTATTATATAAAGACATGAACATCACTGTACAGAACATGTTATATATACAAAACTAACACAGACGGTACAAACATTAATACAATACGACGTGCAGTATTATATAATAAAGACATGAACATCACTGTACATAACATGGTATATGTACAAAACTAACACAGACGATACAAACATTAATACAATGCAACTTGCATTATTATATAAAGACATGAACATCACTGTACAGAACATGTTATATGTACAAAACTAACACAGACGATACAAACGTTAATACAATACAACGTGCATTATTATAATAACGACATGAACATCACTGTACAGAACTTCTTATATCTACAAAACTAACACAGATGATACTACCATAAATACAATACAACGTGCATTATTATATAAAGACATGAACATCACTGTACAGAACAGGTTATATCTACAAAACTAACACAGACGATACAAACGTTAATACTATACAACGTGCATTATTGTATAAAGACATGAACATCGCAGTACAGAACATGTTATATCTAAAAAAACTAACACAGACGATACAAACATTTATACAATACAACGCGCATCATTATATCACTGTACAGACCATGTTATATCAACGAAACGAACACAGACGATACAAACATTAATACAATACAACATGCATTATTATATAAAGAAATGAACATCACTGTACAGAACATGTTATATCTACAAAATTAACACAGACGATACAAACATTAATACAATACAACGTGCATCATTATATCACTGTACAGAACATGTTATATCAACGAAACTAACACAGACGATACGAACAATAATAGAATATAACGTGCATTATTATATAAAGACATGAACATCACTGTACAGAACATGTTATATCTGCAAAACTAACACAGACGATACAAACATTAATACAATACAACGTGCATTGTTATATAAAGACATGAACATCACTGTACAGAACATGTTTTATTTACAAAACTAACGCAGACGAAACAAACATTGGTACAATACAACGTGCATTATTATATAAAGACTGGAACATCACTGTACAGAACATGTTATATCTACCAAACTAACACCGACGATACGAACAATAATAGAATATAACGTGCATTATTATATAAAGACATGAACATCACTGTACAAAACATGTTATATCTGCAAAACTAACACAGACGATACAAACATTAATACAATACAACGTGCATTGTTATATAAAGACATGAACATCACTGTACAGAACATGTTATATCTACAAAACTAACGCAGACGATACAAACATTGGTACAATACAACGTGCATTATTATATAAAGACTCGTACATCACTGTACAGAACATTTTATATCTACAAAACTAACACAGACGATACAAACATTAATACAATATAACGTGCATTATTATATAAAGACATGAACATCACTGTACAGAACATGTTATATCTACAAAACTAACACAGACGATACAAACATAATACAATACAACGTGCAGTATTATATAAAGACATGAACATCACTGTACAGAACATGGTATATGTACACAACTAACACAGACGATACAAACGTTAATACAATACAACGTGCATTATTATATAAAGACATGAACATCTTGTTATATTTACAAAACTAAAACAAACAATACAAACATTAATACAATACAACGTGCTTTATTATATAAAGACATGAACATCACTGTACAGAACATGTTATATCTACGAAACTAACTCAGACGATACAAACATTAATACAATACATTGTGCATTATTATATAAAGACATGAACATCACTATACAGAACATGTTATATCTACAAAACTAATACAGACGATACACACATTAATACAATACAACCTGCATGATTATATAAAGACATGAACATCTTGTTATATTGACGAAACTAAAACAGACGATACAAATATTAATACAATACAACGTGCATTATTATATAAAGTTATGAACATCATTGTACAGAACATGTTATATCTACAAAACTAACACAGACGATACAAACATTAATACAATACATCGTGCATTATTTTATAAAGACATGAACATCATTGTACAGAACATGGTATATTTACAAAACTAACACGGACGATACAAACATTAAGTCAATACAACGTGCATTATTATTTAAAGACATGAACATCACTGTAAAGAACATGTTATATCTACAAAACTAACACAGAAGATACAAACATTAATACAATATAACGTGCATTATTATATAAAGACATGAACATCACTGTACAGAACATGTTATATCTACAAAACTAACACAGACGATACAAACATTAATACAATACCACGTGCATTATTATATATAAACATGAACATCACTGTACAGAACATGGTATATCTACAAAACTAACACAGACGAAACAAACATTAATACGATGCAACGTGCAATATTATATAATGACATGAACATCACTGTACAGAACATGGTATATGTACACAACTAACACAGACGATACAAACATTAATAAAATACAACTTGCATTATTATATAAAAACATAAACATCACTGTACAGAACATAGTATATGTACAAAACTAACACAGACGACACAAACGTTAATACAATACAACGTGCATTATTATATAAAGACTTGAACATCACTGTATAGAACATGTTATATCTACAAAACTAACACAGACGATACAAACATTAATACTACACAACGTGCATTATTATATAAAGACATGAACATCACTGTACATAACAAGTACTTTTAACTGGAAGATGCGAAACCTGAAGCAAAGCACAATTAATGGCATAAAAATTGGATAAAATTATAAAATGATGCTGAAATAGCAAATTTAACATTACACTGCATTATGCATCTACTTTACCGGCATCCGACCGAGTGTCGGTAGTGTCCATAGTGTCTCTGTGGGACATTACCGAGGACGGGTCACTGGTACCGGAGTATCCAGAAGGCTCACCCGTTCAGAAGTAACAGTAACCTGCCGAGACAGACCAGTGGCATCCTGCAGAGACAGAGCAGTGGCAACCTGCCAAGAAAAATTAACATCGGTTTCTGTGAAGGAGGACCAACTGTCTCAGGTAAACTGACTGGGAGGTTCTGTGTCTAAATACTCTGGGCTTGGGAATGGGGCTGTAGTTTGGCACGGGAATGGAAATGTCGTACATGTCAGACTCAGATTCTGAATTATCTGGACTGGAACTGGGGTTCGCTGGTAAGGTATTCAGTCTGGGGAACAGGCATAGATAGGGTTTTCTCTTTGGACTTTTTTCGAACCAGGAGAGCTAGGGAAAGTTCGAAGGAAGTTAAAGGGAGAAAGAGGTTCCTGTGAAGGGTTCTCTGTTTTCCTTTGGCATTTTCTCGCTCTACCCTGTAGACGGGTATATCCGGGTTCGGGATTGTCCTCACAATATAATGTGCATGTTCCCAACGATCTGCCAGTTTATGTTTACCCTGGAAGGCAACTTCCTTGACTAGTACACGGTCATTGACTTCCAGCTTGGAGGCTCGAACCTTTCGGTCAACGATCTCCTTGTTACGTGCGGATTGTTTTCCGGCTACTGGCATGCTACAGGCGTTGATGAAGTTTCTGCACATAACCGGCTGGATCTTTGTCAGCGTCATATCCAGGACTAGTCCCCATGTAAGCGTCTACCGACAGCCTTGGATGCCATCCGAACATTAAATAATGCGGTGAATACCCGGTAGCATCACTTTTAGTGGCATTGTAGGCCTGGACGATCGGACCAAGGAATGATTTCCAATCCAACTTTTGGTCGGCTTCGAGAGTACCTAGCATACCGAGCCGAGTCGTCTAGGTTCCAGATTAAACTAATGCATTACCACTAGTTAAACCATATGAAACTGTCAAACATGGGGTCTAGTGTAGAGCAGAATAGTGGTTTCATTCGAATCTGGATGACGCCTATAATTCAGATCGCCTCCAGTCCCTTTAATGTGCTGGATAAGTGTAAATTAAGACATTTTGAAAGGTTTATAGCAAAACATTAAGGCGGCTAACTGAATTTATTTGAGATTTTTTAATTTGCTGCTGTCCTAGCAACAAGGAATTTAAATGGGAGGAAAGCCACATCAAAAATTCATTCTGACTGTAAAGTAGTTATTTTTCAACCAATTTTCAAACCTAAGGTAGTTTTATTTACAACTTAAAAAATTAACGATATATAATGTGTGTGCGTATTATTGCTCATGGTATATGCCGATATCCTTTTGGCTAAAACAAGCGCCCCAAACAATAGGTAAGAGAACAAAATACTTATCTCGTAACAAGATATCGTTCTTTTCATAAAATACTATTAAACAAATTGTACTAACTGAATTGATGTGGTATATTAACCGACAAGTCTGGCCAAGAGTTCAGATTATGTTTCAGAATAATATCGTTGGTATTATATCAGGTTGTCACGAGATAGTTCGATAATAGTCCAAAATGTAATCTTTTTCACAAAATTATGTTTTAAGCCTGTAAAGAGCTATTATTTGGTAAATATGAAAACAAATTCAGACTAGTTTCCTTGCGACTTTTATTTTATTTTTTATGTTTTAAATTATACATGGATATCGCAGAGACTACTGACCTAACGGTCGGTAACCCTGCATTCACTACTTTTTATGTTGTATATTGTGTTTTAATGTGCATGCTGTATCAAATCCCATTTATAATGTTCTGATTTTTATCAGGTGCTCTTTCATGATTTAATATGTTCGTGCTGGGATGGATAGTCTTACTGTCTTTATAGGTAATAAAATACATTAAAACTATGTAACTACATGCACGTCTACTTTTGTAAGTTAGACATTATTTTGACAGTAGTTAGCTTAGTTTACTTTATGCTGGATCATTTCGAGGCAAAAACAATCTTAAATGTCCATTTGTTTAAAAAGCGCTATTATATAATAGTTAACTGAACCATATCATCACTAATCTCTTTTAAACAAATCTAACGATTTCAATTACGATCTCGCAAAATTTACAAACTCAATGTGAATTGTCTTTTTGTTTCCACAATATTTTAATTTTGCAACACTATAACAAAAATCGAGTTATACCTGTTATATATACGGCAATCTTGAAGTGTTTATCAAGCATTGAAATTAACGTCTCGATTTATTTATCCAATATCAGTTTGACTTTAAACCTCCTTGCATATAATTAAATAAAAGGGTATTCTACCATAGATTTAAATATACCATTGGCGCAAATGACTAATCAACAATTAATAATGTGCAAAAACATTTTGTTTTATACTATTCTTATAATTAATATTACTGATTTAACAAATACAAGTTATGTAGAAAAACTATCCGGACGCCTATAGTTTTGAAAATAAATCAAGATTGCCGTGTTTCCTTCATGTACAATTTCTGCTTTGAAATCTGGAAAACGACTGAGGTTCCCCCAAACTCCCGTCGAAACAGAAACGTCCAAAACAAAAGCTGGTAGTAGTATCGCCGCTTATCCATATTAATAACTGAGTTACTTTTTAGTTTTAGGGGAAAACATTATTATCACATTTTAATGATTTGTTTCATTACTTCTCTAAATTAGCTATAAAAATGTATATTATGTCAGCTTTTTGAATGCGAATACCTTAGGAAAAACTACGGAAGACATTTTAGATGTTTGATTTGCTTTCTTGTGTGACAATGTGTTACAAGACCTCGACATTGCCATTTGTTCCTTTAAAAGTAGCAACCCTAACATTATTAAAGTAGCTATCCCGTCAACAACAGCCAAATTGTACAACATATGTACAATGATTCTAAACCTACTGACGACGAAGTATATAAAATAACATTTTGAGAATCCAAACTCTATAAACACAATATAAACGACTTTAGTCAGGCCAAACCATAAAACTTGAGCGTCGAATTAAGTGTGACCAACTCATAATTCATTTTACGCATGTTCAATCACGGGTATTTTAAGAAACCATGAATAAAACTACACTTTATTATATGACCTGAACACCTGGATAAAAAATTGACGAACGGTTTTGTAGTGTAATTTTGCCGTTATTTGGCGGGTTAGTTTCTTTAAAGGTAATATCGTCTACCTGAATTATTCACACGCCGGTTTCAATAAAACCGTAGATATTGAAATACACTGTTGCAAAAAGTTGCTACTTTTATGGGAGGAGGTGATTTTTGATTTTTACTTTAGCGGAAGTTGTTATTGTTTACGTTGACAGAGGTTGTTACCTTTAACATTTGGTTGTTACTTTTAAGGGAGGAGGTGATTTGGTGATTGTTGCCTTTTACTTGGGCTATTACCGTTAACGTTGACAGAGGTTGTTACTGTTAACGTTGACATACGTTGGTACCGCTTGCGTTGGCATAGGCTGGTAACGTTAACGTTAACACAGGTTGGTATCGTTAACGTTGACAAATGTTGGTACCGTTAACGTTGAAAAAGGTTGGTACCGTTGATGTTGACAGAGGTTAGTACCGTTAACGCTGACATTGGCCTCGTATATTTCACGTTAATATAGCTTGGTACCTTTAACCGTGACGCTGTTACATTTAACGGAGGTTGGAAACTTTAGCGAAATTGCTACTTTGAACAGTATTACTTTGTGCTTTCCATGTATCTCCGAATACTTACGAAATATACTCGTTCTCAGTCTTGATAGTTGTAAATAATAAGTTGGCAAATCAAAAATAACTGGTGCATAGCTGTGGTAAACGTTCGTATCAAATTCAACATAAAATGTTCAGGTGGATACCCTGATAAATTGAAACAGTTCGAGTTCTCACCTGAAGTTTGAAAACACATGTCCTCTTTAAGGAAAATCTTTAAAATATCCCTCCTGACAGTGTTATTCCAGATGAAAATTTTGTTTTATTTTGTTTGGAAATCAAATATGTAGTTAAAATATATGAAGAAAATGTTGATGCAAAGCATCAATTCGTCGGCGATAGCCCTATATTGTTTCTTCCTCATCGAAACAACATTACGAATGCCGAGAACCACGTTTAAAGCTAGCTTGTTCACGTTTCTGTACAACACTCAACGGAACAAAACACGGCTTACCGGTATCTATCACTAAACTGGATTTTATTAAAGGAATTGACGCCACAAATAAGACATAATTACACTATAAACACATTTATCAAAACTCTATCCAGGTGTTCAGGTCATATAGTAATGTATATGTGCAGATTAAAAGTAAGATTTATTCGCGGGTTATTAAAATGCCCGTGAGTGAATATGCGTAAAATGAATTATCAGTTTGTAACTCTTAACTCGACGTTCCAGTTTTGGGGTTTGGCCTGGCTGGTTAAAGTCGTTTATAGTGTGTCTATAGAATTTGGATTCTCAGAATATGTTATGTCTATACCTCGTCGGTACGTTTAGAAATGGTGTACATCTGTCGTAAAATGTGCCAGTTGATTGCGGGATAAGGACTTTAAACCCGAATTCCTCATGTACAATTGCATTTAAACTTAAGTTTCAGTAAGTTTCTGAAATCGTAAAATAGCTGCCGATGAAAGCAATGTTGTTTGGGGAAGAAAATATAATGAGAAAAGAATTCAAATAAAAATAAATTAAAGATTCCAAGATTCAAACGCGTGCAAGTATGTGTCGTTTTTCAAAACTACCTCCACCTACTGTGCAACCGAAACGAACTTAACATTATGTGAACTGAACCAACTACTTCTATATGTTAACGAGGAGAACAATTCATAATATAATGATGCGCAGCTAGAAGTGATTGAGGTCGTTTTTTGCAGTTAATGTTAACATCCCATCCCTAAACATAATTACAAAGATCCGCATCCTCTGGATGCTCTGGCTTATCAGTGGTAACTGGAGGAAATTTGAAAGATTATGTTGTAGACGTATAATGTTGTAGCCTGGCATAATGTTGTAGAATGGTATAATGTTGTAGACTGGTCCCTTTAGATTGCATATATTAGCTTTATACGCTAAGATCGAACTGGTCATAGGTCGTTTCTGGCCCTTGAAACAATATGTATGTACATTAATAAAGCAATTGAAAGACAAACAAGAATCCGTGTAGACATCAAGCATTCTTCTTCTTCTTCCTTTCTTCTTCTTCTTCTTCTTCTTCTTCTTCTTCTTCTTCTTCTCTTCTTCTTCTTCTTCTTCTTCTTCTTCTTCTTCTTCTTCTTCTTCTTCTTCTTCTTCTTCTTCTTCTTCTTCTTCTTCTTCTTCTTCTCATCTTCTTCTCTCTTCTTCATCTTCTTCTTCTTCTTCTTTCTCTTCTTCTTCTTCTTCTTCTTCTTCTTCTTCTTCTTCTTCTTCTTCTTCTTCTTCTTCTTCTTCTTCTTCTTCTTCTTCTTCTTCTTCTTCTTCTCCGGCAAGCCGAAAATGAAATCGAAACGAACACAAGCAAGAGACTCGGTTTTATTGAGTGAGTTGCAGCACCTCTCAAGCTTACTAGCACCGGCTTGAGTGTTATTTTACGTTAACGCTAAAACCATTGTTCTCCAATAGACCCCCAATGGATCAATGAGTAATAACCTTTGACTCGTCGTTGGGGTGACTTTTACAGTCGCCCCACAGCACTAAACAAACTTCAGTATGAATGGCAATGAATGCTGGAAAGGAGATACCTTGAAGCCTCGAACACAAGCAAGCGGTATTCTACTTTAAAGTCATACACATTGGGTGATAACACTACTGATTTAGTAGTCAAGGCAGCTTTTTACAGCCGCCACACAGCACAAAACGAACACTGAAACAATTGTCAAGATCAAGTTTAAATTCACCGTGACATTGACTTTTGACCTTCATTATGTTTTCTAATCAATCCAAATACAAACATGTATACAATCTTTGCTGAAAATCAAGACAGCTTTAAACAACAACAACTAAACGTAAACGTCGTGGATGCGGAGTCGGATTCAACAAAAGCTGTCTTATGAAAATGTGAAAAACAATAACCCTTTAACAGAAGCCGTTACATAAAACAAAACATTGTGCATGCAACCGTCTTTGTAAAGAGACACTTTGCAATTTTCAAGTGTTTATCAAGCATTGAAATCAGCGTCTCGATTTCTTTATCTAGTATCATTTTAACTTTATACATGTTTGCATATAATTAGATAACAATTTCGAGTTTTATTATTTTCGTCTTATTCTACAGACAGACAGACAGACAGACAGACAGACAGACAGACAGACAGACAGACAGACAGACGGACAGACGGACATATAGACAGACAGACAGACGGACGGACGGACGGACGGACGGACGGACGGACGGACGGACCGACCGACCGACCGACCGACCGACCGACCGACCGACCGACCGACCGACCGACCGACCGACCGACCGACCGACCGATACACCGACACACCGACACACCAACCAGATCTTGGCAATAACGAAATTCTGCATAAACGTGGGATTTAACAAGCAGCACTTTTATCATCTCTTTATATGCTTTGGGTTGAGGCCGGGTTCAGTCATGTGGACGTCATATTTGGCAGATAGATTGGCAACTATGAGAGAATGAACCCAATTCACTTTGTGGTCAATTGTGTTAAAGGTCAAGGTCTTCAAGATCATTATAAAACGTATCGGCACAATTACTCAAGAAACTATGTTGTCACATTCCTCAAACTTCATGGAGAATGAGACCTCTTTCTCTTGAGGTCAGTAGGACAAAGGTCTGTCACCATGGCCCGATAATTATGTACCTTATCCGTATGCTAACTCTTTAACCTCTGTAGCTACGTACCTCAAATTTCACAGGTAGACTAGATTCGGTGGGAGGATAAGGCATATTTATTGTTGGGATCAGTATGTCAAAAGCCAAGGTCACCATGACCCGAACAAGAAAAACCGTGTCCGCACGATTACTCTTTTACAGCGTATGGACAAGAAATTGTTTTGTCGGTCCCTCGTGGTAACTGAATTCAGTAGATACTCAAGGTCTGGACTGTATCATTTGAAGAGTTGGAAAATAGTTCAAAATGTATACAAGTAAGTGATCTAACAGTACACATTAATTACATTAGTTGACATAATTGATAAGCCACTGACGCTAATTTGAGAGTTTAATGTTTAGTTTAAACTTATTTATTTTACATGGATTTTAAGGAAAGCTCTCTCGGCTTATTTTAATCACTCCCGATGTCTTCCTGTAGAACCAGTACTAAGCAAATGCAGGTAAAGTGTCTTGCTCAGGGACACAACACATATGGTCATGGCGGGTATCGAAACCACGATTTTTCGATTGTGCGTCCAATGCTCTACCACAAGAAAACAGCGCTCTACTTTAATGTGTGGCTGTTACTTATAAATTACTGTGGCCCTTGTTCACCACTACTGTAATAATCCTTTATAGTGAAGATGTTCTGCTAATTATCAGTTAATTATCAAAATTCCCGTTCCATCTGTATATTTAAACTAAACTAATATATTTAAAACGATATTATACAGAAGGCAGAATCAGGTTTCCGTCTTTTTATAAAACGAGTAATGTCCTAGTATCAGTTGTAAATATTTTTATACAGTATCTACATTGATTTAAAGGGACACTCGGCAATCTTGATTAAAAAAATCTCACGGCCTCCCGTTAGGTTTTCTATATAACTTGCATTTTTTCATCATTAATATTAATTATCAGAATAGTTGTTCATGCAAATTGTTTTTGCATAGTATTGACTATTGATTATAATGCACCAATAATACATTAAAACCTATGGTAAAATAAGACGAAAACAACAAAACTCAAAATTGTGTTTATTTATATGCAAGCAGGTTGATGGATCAGTTATTCGAGACGCTGATTTCAATGCTTGATAAACAATTCAAAATTGTCGTGGGTCCCTTTAAAGCTATTTATGCTGTCGTACCATACTTCTTTGTATATTAAAACACAGTATATGGACATGTACATGAACAGTGTATGGATATGTACATGAACAGTGTAAGACTATGCAAATGTACAAAACATTATGTACAATTTTCATAAGCAAGAGATATATGTAGCAACGACACAATATAGTTACTAAAGAGGGGTTATCGGAGTATTGGGTCCCCTTTTGGGAAAATGTTAAGATAGGTAGGTAGGTAGGCAGGCAGGCAGGCAGGTAGGCTGGGAAGGCAGGCAGGCATGTAGGCAGGTAGGTAGATGAACTCAATGTTCAGCTTCTTATTGATGCGTACTGGAATACCTGAACGTAAACACAGCACATGATACCCTAACCGACCTGCTTAGCAGTACCCTTTATATGCTGAAATTCAAGCAAGGGAGTTACTAGCACATGTTTATGAAATATTCGATGACCCGGATAGAGACTGAGTACTTATAGGAGTCTGATAAGGCGTCTGATGGTTTTGGGCTGGCTCCGGGAGTTCAACACAACAGTGTGTAGTTTCAGAAAAGAATGTTTGGAGATAAACCTATATAACTCTATTTAAAAGTGTGACGCCCGTGATAGGGTTTAATTTGACCCCTGTGTCACAAATTAAACACACTTGGTAGAGGACCATAATATAATGGTACATTCAATATATGAGAGCTGCTTTGTAGTTTTAGAAAAAATATTGTTCAAGTGTTCCCAATGACTGTCTATGAACAACTAGATGCAAATGTTGGACCCCGACATGTACAGGGAAAACACATTAATTAGTAAGATGGTAACAATTGTCACGCGCAAGGGGCGGAGTTATCATATTATATATACGTTATAACATGAATGAAATAATAAACAACCTCGTTCTCGTTCAAGTTCAAATTTGCATATTCATTAGAAGGATATAAGACGACGTAAACATTACGAATCCGCGCAGTCAATGTTTGTGTATATCTTCTACGTTATGTTTGATTACTAAATATATTATATATCCAATATTTTGTTCCTATTGAAAAGGATTTATTAACAGATAAGTGTGAATTTTGTTTTAAGAAGAGAACATTTTCAATATTCTATACCTCATTAATGACGGGTTTATCAACAAGCGAATTTACTTAAAGATGTTAGTGTTTTATTGAGGAAGGATTTATCAACACCTAGTTGTGCTTAAAGATATATTTCAATATTACATTCGTATTGACAAGGATATATCAATAGGTAAGTGTGCCTTTTTGCTGATATGTGTTTCTTTACCGTGTGACTGTACATTCGATGACAAATTTAAATAACGTGATAAGCGCAATCGTGGTCGCGATATTAAAGACTATCTCGCCTCTCACCGCTGCGGGTTCGAATCCCACTGTGAGCTCGACTTCCAAAGTGAGAAAGTGTTGGAATCCGGGAGGTATACTGTACTGGTTTTACCCAGGTAAAATGTGGTGGTCTGCCTCTATCCCACAAACAAACAAAATCGACCGTCATATATGGTCTACCATGTGCTAAAATGAAGTAAAACACCATTCGAACAAACCAGCGCTTGTAAGACATTTACCTGTAATATTATGTTTTTTTTCTTGCACAGAAACTCCATAGAATCGAGTTCTGTTCGTAAAATAGAGTCGACAAAATGTAGCCTGTATACAGTTGTATTGTCTTTATATTGTTATAGAAAAGAGTTATTTTCGTACATAACGTTGACATAAGCAGCCGTTATAGTATGGGTCTTAAAGGGACACACGGCAATATGGATGATACCGGTACTTTTACATTATTCGTGTACTATAACACAAGCACGCCTGTATAATGGATAAAGTTTCACAAAGATGATTTATGATTTATCTAATAGACAAAAGTAAAACTCGTTCTGCCGTATTGCCATTCATTAGAGATGGATCAAGCTCGATAGTTAGAGCTGCTATAATATATGATATTAAAAGGTTAGACAATCATACAAACGCTTTAACCAAAGACACAAATAATATTGTAAATTCAGTGGAACAATATGAAAATAAACTGTCTTCATACGTCAAAATAATCCCAAATTCATAGCATCTTCTTCTTCTTCTTCTTCTTCTTCTTCTTTTTCTTCTTCTTCTTCTTCTTCTTCTTCTTCTTCTTCTTCTTCTTCTTCTTCTTCTTCTTCTTCTTCTTCTTCTTCTTCTTCTTCTTCTTCTTCTTCTTCTTCTTCTTCTTCTTCTTCTTCTTCTTCTTCTTCTTCTTCTTCTTCTTCTTCTTCTTCTTCTTCTTCTTCTTATTAGTATTAGTAGTAGTGGTAGTAGTAGTAGTTTATCTTTTAAAGGTATTTATCTATTTATTTATTTATTTGTTTGTTTGTGTGTATGTTTACTGATTTTTAAAATTAATTAATTAATTACAATTACTTAAATTAATTTGGTATATTGGGTATTGAACCACAAACCATCAGTCACATATGAACCACGCATTCGGCATATATAATGAATTTAGTAAATGAACATTGATTAGTTAATTGAATAAACATATAAAAAATATAAATAAATAAATGAAGAAAATAATTGATTAATTAATTTATTTATTTAATAAATAAATATTTATTTAGTTGGGTATTGAACACATGAACCATCAATCACATGTGAAACACGCAGTCGGCATAACTATATAAATAGTTTCTTTTGTTTACTTTTTTTTTGTTTTTTTTTTGTTTTATTGAGTTAATTAACTAATAATTTAACAAACACATAGCATTATAAAAAGGAAATGAAGAAAACATTTTAATGAATTGATTAAATAAAAAATAATGTATTTATTTATTTATTAATTTATTAGTTCACTAATAATGTTTCTTTATTTATATTTTTATTTGTATACTTTTTCATACCTTTAGTTAGTTAAATTAACTAATACATTAATAAACAAATACAACTATAATATAAATAAAAAAAGGAAGAAAACATATTAATTAATTAATTAAAGATTTAATTATTTGGGTATTGAACACACGAACCATAAGCTACATGTGAATATCGCAGTCGGTATAACTAAATAAACAGTCAATTGATTGATTGATTGGTTGATTGGTTGGTTGGATGTTTGTTTGATTCGTTCGTTCGTTCGTTCGTTAATTCACTATGTGTTTGTTTGTTTGTTTGTTAAGTGGTTAAATAGTTGGCTGGATGGCTGGCTGGCTGGCTGGCTGCTGGTTCGTTCTTTCGTTCGTTCTTGTAGGGAAAGTAGTGGCTGGCTGGCTGGCTGGCTGGCAGGCTGGCTCGCTGAATTCTTTGATCGTTCTTTTTGTTCGTTCGTTCTTTCGTTCGTTCGTTCGTTCATTCATTCATTCATTCATTCATTCATTCATTCATTCATTCATTCATTCATTCATTCATTCATTCATTCATTCATTCATTCATTCATTCATTCATTCATTCATTCATTCATTCATTCATTCATTCATTCATTCATTCATTCATTCATTCATTCATTCATTCTTTCATTCATTCATTCGTTCTTATAAACCGGAAAGTACTGAGACAATGTGTTCCTGTTGATGTTTGGTTGTATGGAAAGACAGACCGGATATTCTTTATATAATACCAGAGAAGAAAATGGACTGATTATAATATATACCCAACAATGGCCAAATTGGCAGATTTATGAACTATGGTAGAGGACAAAAAAGTTCATGTTTCCGCTGCTTAAAGGGATACACGGCATCTGTTCGGTTGTTCAGTATCATTTTGACTTTTAATCTGCTTGCATATAATAAAATATTTGGATATTTCTTTTATTCTTTTATTCTTCTTATTCTTTCAAAGATTTCATTCTGACTTTTAACCTACTTGCATATAATTAAAAAAATTTTGAGATTCATTTCATTGTTCTTATTACATTAAAGATTTAAGTATATTATTGGTGTACTATAATCAACAGTCAGTAATATTGAAAAACAATTTGCTGTATACTATTCTAATAATCATTATTAATAATTGAATTGCAGGTTATGTAGAGAAATCAAGGTTACCGTGTGTGCCTTTAATGTAAGATCAGACATCACATGTAACTGCAGGTTATGTAGGGAAATCAAGGTTACCGTGTGTGCCTTTAATGTAAGATCAGACATCACATGTAACTGCAGGTTATGTAGAGAAATCAAGGTTGTCGTGTGTGCCTTTAATGTAAGTTCAGTCATCACATGTAACTGCAGGTTATGTGGAGAAATCAAGGTTGTCGTGTGTGGCTTTAATGTAAGATCAGGAATCACATTAAACTGCAGTTTATGTCGAGAAATCAAGGTTGCCGTGTGTGCCTTAATGTAAGATCCGACATCACATGTAATTGCAGGTTATGTAGAGAAATCAAGGTTGCCGTGTGTGCCTTTTATGTTAGATCAGACATCACATATGTAACTGCAGGTTATGTAGAGAAATCAAGGTTGCCGTGTGTGCCTTTAATGTAAGATCAGACATCACATGTAATTGCAGGTTAGGTAGAGAAATCAAGGTTGCCGTGTGTGCCTTTAATGTAAGATCAGACAGGAGATGTAAGTGCAGGTTATGTAGAGAAATCAAGATTGCCGTGTGTGCCTTAATGTAAGATCAGACATCATATGTAACTGCATTTTAAACAACTCTTCCGTAACGTAAATAAAGTCCATTTTAGTTTGTCTATTTGCGTGTTATTTTACAACGGGTGTTATACATAAATAAACATATGATACCATACCTATACACATGATAGTATATAAAGGGACTGGAGACGATCTGGAAGAAAGTTATTGATATCAATTCAAATACAAATGAAAACATCCATAATGTGCTTGAGTTGTATATGAAATGTGCGTTAGTATATGTATTAAATTTAGACGCATATTACCTTAGCGTTATGCTCTGGACAACTCGACCACTGGGTGGGTTTTTGTTGCAAAATCATAAATATTAATTCAGAGAGGGTTCATATCGCTTAACGTTACGATCACAAAACAAGAGTTCACAACCGCATTAAATCATCATATGAATTATTGTTAACGATTTAAACAACGAAACGTATTTAGTTTTTCAGACTAAACTATTTCATTAACAATCAATAAATTGGACGGATCAGGGGGTCTAGTTTAATGCTGATGCACATTAAATATGAAACTGACACACAGTCTGATGGTTTTATTCGATTTGCATTGACACCCATAATACTTCCAGATCGCCCCCAATTCCTTTAAACATAAATATAGATGAACATTACACTTTCGTGTGATTTATTTATTTATAAATATATATTATTTTTTTAAAGGGACAATGTCCGTAACTTTGAGCCTATAAAACGCAAAATAATTACGTTGGCAAACATAACACACCAACCATTATTGAAAATTTACTAAACAAAACAAAGATTGTTCGACGGATTTCAATAGCGGCACAAAAAAAACAGTACCGCTTCGCGGGGTTGAACTTGTGACCAACACCAAAAGTAACCACTCGCAAGGTCAGATTTAGTAAACAGATCAGAAACATAGCTGAAAATGAAACAGTGATTAATATTGCAAAACATAACCATTTTCTGTTTAATGAACAAGTTGGAGCAGTTTTATTTTCAATGCCACACCAGGAACAGTACGGATAGTCGGATACAGGAGTCTGTAGAGCATCATTTTGTACCGACGTCTATCAAGAAAGGCTTGCGTAAGACACATATTCAAACTATTAAACAATACTCTGTTCAAGTTCAAATATCCGATCCCTTATTTAATTTATTGCAATTTAATTAGTAAAACCAGAAGATTGTATTTTTATTTGTAATAAACGGCACGTAGCACCCGAAGAGAGGTTTAATTATGCTGAATTGTACTGCGGTTCAATTGAATAAAACCGAGGTACAACTGATCTCTCTTTGATTGAAATATACCTCTCTTTTACTGAATTAGACCGAGGTAAAACTATTTGTGAGGTTCTGTCAATTTGTCGTTTGCATAACTTACAAATGTTGCCATAAATAAACTGTGAGTAAAATATCGGACGGAAATATCACCAGTAAACAATTTTCAGTCAAAACTAGTGTAATCGGCTAAAATCGTTTGGTGTCAACCGACCAATCGTCGAATATATTATTTGTTCTTGTATATAACTGAAGTGGTTAACATTTTAAATGTTGATGTATGGTACTGTAGTTAGTAAACACTACACTATATGATCGAGTGTTATGTTCAACATATTGCCCATCACTGACTACTAATACTAATACTACTGGTATCGTAGTTCTCCTTGATGTAACGATGAGATAAACAAGATCTTTGAGCTCAGTCCGTATTTCAAATGAGTAAATATTACATGTTATTATACCACACGTTTACATTCCTGTATAAATTGCCCATACCCTTAGCCAACCTCCACGCAGTGATATTGTAGCCAATAATCCCTGCCACCACACAAATCACGTGACGATAGCTGAGGCCACGTGATTACAAAATGCCGATAAACTAGGTAATGCTTGGTACAGCAAACTCTTGCCGTAACCAAAAGGCAAATTGGCAATAACATCATCACCTTCGAGAAGATGTTGAAAACATTCAACCTGTTTTGGCTTGGGTGTAATCTCTTTATTGAATTAACGCACAGCTTATGTAGTGTTCTCAACGGAATACATGTTTGTTTACAAGTAACCGGTGTGCATATAAAGTATATATTCGCTAAAATTGATTTTTTTTATATAAATAAATTATTTTTCTAACCAGATACCGTTTTTCACACTATTTTCCTATATTGTAAACCAAGCAAGTTGAAATATTGACCTAAAAACATTTAACCAACATTTAAACTTAGCTGGATTTCTGCTATAAATTTATTTATTTAAAATGTAATAAATATATCATGTTTAAACTGCTCGGTTAGATTATACGAAAATCATTCAGTCGATGTTAATTGTGTTATCCCGACGCGATAATTCTACGCGCATTCAGATCGCGCATCTGCTCGCCATATTTGTTTATTGTCGTTTGGTAAACTAAATGTCTTACGATTGACATAACTTCAACTGTATTTTAAAAAGCGTCCACCGATTTCCAGTTGCGCAAAGCGTGTCGTCATTGGAAAAACCCAAAACCTATTTGTATACTTCCCGTGACGTCAAAATCGTGTGATAGTATGTCATGTCTATGTCGTCATGATGAGTATATATTGAAAGTTTGATGAAGAAAGGTTAAGCTGTCGTGAAGAAAACATGTGTATTTAACTCATATACCGGTAATGACCTTCATAAATATCAAGAAATGAGAAAGTTATAGACAACGATAAGCTTTCGTGACGAACAAAATGAGTATTTAACCCATATAATGACCTGTAGTGTGACCTTGACCTTTATATTTTAGTATGGTCATGTCGATGTTGTTATGATGAGTATATATTGAAAGTTTGATTAAGACATATTAAGAAATGAGAAAGATATAGCCAACGTTAAGTTTTCGTGACGGGTGGATTGCGTGACGGACGGACTGACGGACGGACTGATGGACGGACGACAAAGTGATCCCTATGTATCGCATGGCGACACAAAAACAAGCATTAACATAAACAACAATTACAATGTTGATATAAAACAATGCAAGTGACATCACGGTCAGGTAAGTGGAACGGTCAGTGGAAAAAAAGGCAACTGGGCGTTTAAATCCGATTTTAAGGTGCACAAACCTCACTCTTATCCTATACTCATCCCAATAATAGGGGACAGTGTTAATAAAGAAATTCCCGTCGGGTTATATTCTCTAACAAACGAGGCAGCATTAACAGGCAATATAAGTATAGCACATAGATGATCACGTATGTATGAATATAAAAAACACAAAAGCCTAGAAAGCCACAATGCATTTATTCGCCCTTTGAAGATTTAGGTCGACGTCATCATAAGGTCCACAATTTGCCCGGTCATCAATCTTAGAGAAACGTGGCAAATTGTAACGGGTCAACCACTAAACATTCAGTGCGTTGCAAAATGATAGGGTCATGACCACTTTTGATGAACTTTTTATCAAGTTCAATATTGAATGAAAGTGATTATGACTAAGGATCTTACGAAGTTTGTTAATCACGTCACCATAGTAGTCGGGCTTTGATAGTCCTTGTCGCAGAAGAGTTCTTAAATTACTTTTGTATTTTAAAAGTAGATTAGGGTTAGTAGAGGGGCTCACTATGACGTTAACTATAATTTAATATGCTTGTATCCACATGGTGTATTAAAATAAGACAGCCCCAAAAGAAGTTACTATCACTACAGATTACATTATAAAGGGCTAAAGTGCATACGAGCATAATAATAGCAGACTTTACATTACCTCTAATGAACAAACTCAATAAAACCAAGTCTGCTACTTTTAACTTTTTTTGTGTGTGTTTGCTGCTTCCAAGGGATCCCCTTTTCAGTATTTAAAGTTATTTGCATACAAATAGTTGATAGACTAATTACTAATTTAAAACTAGTTCTAAAAGAATATGAAAGGAGAAATATTGTAATGGCCACGATAAATACAGAACATACTGCAGTCTCGGTTTGATTGGACTCTTCATGAACGGTAGTGAAAAGTGTTTGCTACCGTTCATGTCCGCTAGACTCGGGTTGAACAGAAGTCAATATTTAAATTGTCAGTAGTACAGAAATTGATTACATGGAACTTTCAATGAGGTATTTTCACATTATTCCAAAGCAAATTTATAAATGTATAAATGACTCATCAATTACTGTATTCAACCATCCAGACATGATATAAACAAAGAATAGGACATAAAGATATACAACTTATTTCCAATGGGGTCCTTATAATATAGTTTACTTTATTTATGCATGCATTAATGATGTTCATAGATGTAAATAAACTGCGCATGCAAGAAAATAAATGGTTTACTGATATACTTGTAAAAAGGAAATGTTCACAGTTTAGAAAATATAACGACACACATTTTGCCATTCTTTTCTTTTGGTTTATAAACAGCTATTTTGTCAATATTTTACCGCCCTATGGCGAGACTCGGAGTTTTCATTATTCAAAATATCGATTACATTTCGTGACAGGCGTTGCTAATCACACAATGGTCTTCGCGATTATGTTTTTAAAAATTAGACTACATTTGAAAATTACGCTAGAACTTAGCACAATATATATAATACAAAGCGAGACGCGAAGCACATGCCAACTTAAACATGTGTTTTGAATTATAGTATATTTTCCGTATACATTCTGAGGCACGGTTTTGGATTTTAAACTGAATTTGTAATATCACGGATACAAACAGGCGATAACATTGCTTCGAATATGCGATTACACTGGTTCAATTTGAAAACTTTTAGGTAATATCACCTATCCGAACTTCGAATCAATGGTATCAAATTTTTAAAATAAATTATTAATATCATCAATTCGAATGCATTTGAATTAGTATCATGTATTAAAAAGAAATTACAATGCCACCTATTTGAATGAGTAATATTACGTATCCTATAAACCGAATACAATCACCATTTATTCAAATGGGAAATCACACTCAAAGTAGGTATATAAGTCGATCAAGTAATGTATACTCAGTTGCAAAACTTTGAAAATTTTACTTTACATCCTACCCTCTTTATCAAGCGACAATGATTGGACCTATTGAAAAACAAATGACAACATGATATTGGCAATGGAATGATAAAAACGTTGGTACCAAACAGGGCATATTCCTTTTGGAATTTGTCCATTTAATTCTAAAAAAACTTTATACAATTAAATCTAAACAAAGGTCAGTGTCCACTTTCTTTTGCAACTGCGTATAGCTCAAGACACAGAACACAGTCAACCAAAATACGCTTTAAATCAAGCAAATAGTACAATGTTAAAGAAACTAACCCGCCAAAGAACGGCAACATTGCAATACAAAACCGTGTATCAAAACTCTATCCTGGTGTTCAGGTCATATAATAATGCAGATGTGCCGATTAAAAGTAACGGTTTATTAACGGGTTCTAAAACCCGTGATTGAATATGCGTAAAATGAATTATGAGTTGGTAACACTAAATTCGACGATCCAGTTCCGGTGTTTAGGCAGGCTGGTTAAAACCGTTATTGGTGTGTCTAAAGAGTTTGGATTCTCAAAATGTGTAAGTTATAAATATACATTGTCGTCCTTAGGTTTAGAAACGGTGTATGTATATCTTGGAAAATGTGGCTGTTGTTGGCGGAATAGCTATTTTAATAAGCAAGGCATGTGCCAACATCAACAGAGACGGGTTGACAATAGAGCTACCGCCTTGGAACGGCCAGTGCCCAAAAGGTCAAGAGGAGTTTAAACCAGGTTCTAGGGCGCACCAGTCCTCACGCTTAATCCAGTGTCATCATAATGACTAATAATAATGAAATCCCCGCATGCTATATTCACTAACAAACAAGGCAGGATAAATAGGCAATATAAGTATAACACATAGATGATCATGCATATATGAATATAAAAAAGCTTAGAAAAGCCACAATGCAAGTATTTAATAACTTGGCAGAAGCCAGAGCAACACGAGAAAAAAAATCAAGGGAAAGACAAGACAATATTTAAGACATACATCAAACGCTACCGTCCTTTGAGGATTTAGGTAGACGTCTTCTTCAATGGGTCGCAGTCTGTCCGGTCATCGCACAATCGAAGAGGAAAGCATAGTAGAGAATTGCAAATGGGTCAACCACTAAACATGCAGTGCGTTGCAAAATGATAGGATCATAACCTCTTTTGATAAACGTTTTAACAAGTTTAATAAAGACTGTACGAAACTGATTATGACCAAGGATCATACAAAGTTTGTAAATCATTTTGATAATGCTTTTCGTCTATATCACTATATCACTCTTTCGGACAGATGATATCATTAATTAATTTAGATATCGATGTTTCATTTTAAAAACATTATATCACTTATTCGAATAAAAATAAGTCTGAAGGTCGAACAGGAAATGCAGCTTTCACAGAACACAGTAAACCCCAAAACACGCAAAAAGACAAACATGAAAGGCAATGTTAATAAAGAATAAAGGCATAAGACGTCACAAACACAAAAAGGGTTGACAATAGGGCTACCGCATTGGAACGGTCAGTGGCAAAAACGGCCGCTAGGGGTTTAAACCAAGTTAAACAACGTATCACGGGTTCGAATATGTGATATCACTGAATCAGTTTACATACATGTACATGATTGTATCACTGATTTGAATATGCATATCTGAGATTTAAAAATAATATTGTATGACATATTTGAGTGTGTGTGTATACACATATAAACAACAGTATAACCGACATAAAAAAACTTGCTTGTGTTTATTAAGAGTTTAAATAATATGCTTACGGGTTGATGTCGAATAAATTAGCATGTGTTTAAATCATACATTATGGTCTTTCCAGTTTTTAGTTTTGTCACTCTATCTTTAATTCATGTTTAACGTCTCACTAGTAAATTAATCAACACTATATAATATATGTAGAAACGGTCACTTGTGGACCACTGCAAACATACTATACAATGTCCATTGGTCTTTAAATCTCCCCTCAATCTGCAAACCTTCTTCTGAAGCTCAGAATATCCACAAAAAATCAAAAGTTGACCAGATTAAAAAATTTTAAATTCCAGTCTTTTTCAGCACCCCTCAAAACTAGCTCCATTTCACTGATAATTCAACTGTATTCCTACCCATTTTCAAATTATCATATCTTCCTCGAAAATCACCCAGTGGCATCCAAACTTGGCAGAAGTCATGAACATGTTCCAATATTGTCACCTGAAGGCAGAAATAAGAGAATGATTGCACATTTCCAAGTTGAGAGCAAATTAACACAGCCCTAGTTTTCAACGGTGTAGGAATCTCCCTACCGTCATGGTCAAGGGAGGTTATTCTGTAGTGAGACCTTAAGGAGTAGTTCGTGAAACTGAAAACCTTGATTAAATGTAAGAAGAATAGGTTGATGAGTTCGGATTTGAAAATGTGTCATTTTTTGTGTATAATTAAGATTGCGTATGTGTAGAAGGGAGTTTATATTTCCGGAAACATGCGGTAAAATTTAAAAAGAAACGTCTGTTTTGTATGCATTATTATACACCAAAACATATTATTCTCATAACGTGAGGAACACTGTCTACCCCTGCTATCACGGCATCTAGAAAACTTAAACATTATTATTATTATTATTATTATTCGTGGGTGGAGTGGAACAAATTTGGTATGTGTAGGGTAAAATACGAAGTGAATGTCATTTTTTCGGTAACACAACTATTTTTTGTTCGGCCTTACGGTTGCACCTAGTCTTAACATACATAGCAGTGTGGGTTCATTGAAATTTAAAATTAATATAATGATATTAAATGGTGCACAGCCACGAAGTATTATACTATTTGCACGCACTAACATAATTGTGATATACGATATATCTAAGACTTGAAAACCTTACCAAAGATCTTTCATTATTAAAATGTCAACATTAATTACTATACAAATCACACATAAAGGTGAAAGGTTTTGAAGTCTATAATTATTTAATTCTTAAAGGGACTGGAGGCGATCCGGACGTTGTATGGGTGTCAATTCAAATCCGAATAAAACCACCATAATATGTTTCAGTTTCATATTTAATAAGCATATGTTCTAAAGTAGGCCACGTGACCCGTACGATTCAATTATTGTTAATATAATTGTTTGGTCTGGAAAACTAGACGACTCCACAATTTGTTGATATATAATTAATGTATATGATGTTTTAAGATTCATAGAAATTATTGTTTTGTGATCGAAGTTCACAGTTTTAATTAAATGTGCATGTGTTAAATGTAAATCGATTTAAGCCAACCAGTTGGCCATATTGCCTACTGACCATACCAAGTGGGTAACCCGTTCTTCACCTCTCTTTGTGATGTGTATTGTCCTGTATAACCAGTTGGCCATATTGCCTACTGACCATACCAAGTGGGTAACCCTTTCTTCACCACTCTTTGTGTTGTGTATTGTCCTGTATAACCAGTTGGCCATATTGCCTACTGACCATACCAAGTGGGTAACCCTTTCTTCATAACTAGTTGTGTTGTGTATTGTCCTGTATAACCAGTTGGCCATATTGCCTACTGACCATACCATGTGGGTAACCCTTTCTTCATAACTCTTTGTGTTGTGTATGGTCCTGTAGAACCAGTTGACCATATTGCCTACTGACCATATCAAATGGGTAACCCTTTCTTCATAACTCTTTGTGTTGTGTATTGTCCTGTATAACCAGTTGGCCATATTGCCTACTGACCATACCAAGTGGGTAACCCTTTCTTCACCACTCTTTGAACCAGTTGGCCATATTGCCTACTGGCCATACCAAGTGGGTAACCCTGTCTTCACCACTCTTTGTGTTATGTATTGTCGTGTATAACCAGTTGGCCATATTGCCTACTGACCATACCAAGTGGGTAACCCTTTCTTCACCACTCTTTGTGTTGTGTATTGTCCTGTATAACCAGTTGGCCATATTGCCTACTGACCATACCAAGTGGGTAACATTTTCTTCACAACTCTTTGTGTTGTATATTGTCGTTTTCATTGTATAGTTAATATCTTCTTGTGTGTGGTACAGTGCAGACTTACGGTGTCATTGTGATTGTGTGCTGTGGCTTCTATAGGTCCATTGTATCAATACAATCGACGTTTAAATTAATATTTATGATTAAACAACAATTACCATCTGTTTCGTTGGTTTTTCCAAACCAAACATTTTCATAACATATAATTCATCCAAACTATATATGCGGCTTATTTAATGCATGGCCCGTTTCATATGAAACTAAAACAAACTATGAGAATTTTCACTTGCATTTGTATTGACACCAATTGTTAACCAAGATCGCCTACCTTCCCTTTAAACTGTTATCTGTAACATCAAATAGCTTATTGGCATACAGCTGAACCAAACCAGAATCACGTGAAAATAGGAACGAGGAGACAGCAAAATAATACTCTAATGTAATAACTCATACACGCATATTCATTTAAATGATTAAAATCAAATATGCTCCCATGCAAAGAGAAAGACATTCGCCTCTCATCGCTTCGGTTTCGAATCCCACTGGGAACTCGACTTGTAAATGAGGAAGAGTCGATTCTTACGGATGTTGGGGGTTGTATAGTACTGGTTCTATCCAGGAAAAGTGTGTTGTCTGCGTCCACTACAAAATAATCTACCGTCATATATAACTGTGCATGTGTTGAAAATAACGTAAAACACCAAACAAACAAACAAAACAAAGAGAATACTCATTCTTTCACAATGGCATAACGTACATCACATATCTTGTTTGTTATAAAAATATTTTATTTTTCAATTTTCACAATTGCTGGTTACGTTTTCTAATTACATGTTTACAGAATATTAATCAAAAACACATGTTTTATTTACATGTCTTTCTCTGGAAAAATCAAATGTATTATTGTATATATAAGATGTTACTAAACGAAACGATATGAAATCGTTAAAAAAATTACATTGCATTTATTTGTATATGCGATTAAAAGGTTTTGTTCTTAGGTACAAAATAAGACTCGAGTAGCTGGACATTCCCTAAATAACTGCTCGATATTTTCTATGTGTCTAAAAATGTGTTACAAAAATCACAAAGACTTATACTTGCACTTTTACATTTAAAATAGCTATCCCGCCAACAACAGCCAAAGTATACAACAAATGTACGCCGTTTATAAACCTACTGATGACGAGTATATATACTGAACCAAACAGCTAACGCACCAGTAGACAATACCTTTAATGTATGAACTTATTATATGCCGACTGGTACCGTTGACGACAGGTGATTTGAATGATTTTTTTAAATTTACAGCCGTTTTTGACAAGATATTTGTCTCGTTCAGAATGAAATTTGTTTTGATTTATTGATTGTTATTATTGAGATATTAAAGGTATTGTCTACTGGTGCGTTAGCTGTTTGGTTCTGTATATATATATAGAACTTGTATATCTTGAGAATCCAAAATCTAAAGACACAATTTAAACGTCTTTAACCAGCCAGGACAAACTCAAAATGGATGCATTTACTTAAGAGTTACCATACTTCATTTTACGCATATTCAATCACGGGTATGTTAATTGAATTGAATTGAATGTTGTTTAACGACTCATCAACACAGTATAGGTTAGAGCCGCCCCAGAGAGACGGGAAGGATACATAGGAATCCGGGAACTATTATTATCGAATAGATTCCTATGGTTCTTTAACGAATTCGGAGGATAGACCGATACACGGGACCGCCCGGTTTACTTCCCCATCCGACGGACGAGTTAAGAACCCGTGTGTAAGGGTGAAGCGATTGGTCATATCAATAGAACAGTACGGACAACCCTCCAAGGAACAATCACAAAGTAAAATGTTTACAAATTTATTAACAACATGAATATTGTATTACAAATCAAATGAAAGATAGATGATGCTGATAATTTGATGAAAGCTAATTAAAGTTTCCTGTCGATTGTAGATGTTACTACATGAGCTCATTTTTTTCTATGTTACTGAAGATCAAAGTTTTGATTGCTTAGATTCATCCTTATATTTCGGTTGCTGAAAAAGTTCGCCTCAGCATTTCCGCGATTACCTATTTATGCTCTAAGTCTGGTGGTTAACTCATAATATTATATAGCCAACACGTATACTACTCCGTCGGACCCGGTGACACTGCTTCCGGTTGTCATATGTGGCGTTGACTAATATATGTAGCGCCGTTACAACTCGCTCAAGGCTGGCTTTGCGCAAGAGCACTCTGCACAAAACGGCCGGTTGCCGTTTGATGCTGATTCCAACGACAAACCCGCCGGTCTGCTCAGTAATGTCGTGTGTGCACGCTTTCCAGAACTCTCCCAGGATTAAATACTTACGTCTCTCTCAATCACATGATATCAGGTGACACTCACGCTCCATACCTTTCCCGGGTAAATCGAAGAAAATCTGAATAATGACTTATCATGCATTCATTTAATGTTCATAAGTTTGGCCCTGTCTAAGGGTCGATAGTGGAGCGCTGTGGTCTAGTGGTAGAGAGTTAGACTCATGATCGAAAAGTCGCGGTTTCGATGCCCGCCATTACCATATGTGTTGTGTTTCTGAGCAAGATACTTTACCTGCATTTGATTAGTACTGGTCCTACCCAGGAAGACATCGAGAGTGATTCAAATAAGTTCATAGAGCTTTCGTTACAATCGATGTAAAATAAATAAGTTTAAACTAAGGGTCGATACGAGTTTTTACCAATACAAATACAGTGTAACTCCCTTAATGCTTAGTCAATTTTAATGAAACAAAAACAAAATTAACTTGCTTTTGACTCACTAACATGAATCTGTTACAATATATTTTTTCTAAGATTTCTATGAAGATTTACGCTCGAGGTAAATATGGTGTAACATTTCCCATTTAAAATCAAGGCAAACGAGGCCCCAACGTAATTTTACAATATAATCAAAAGAACATATGTCTTCATTTTGTTACACCGTGACACATACTATACTTTTAATCGGCACATATGCAATATTATGTTACCTGAACACAGATAGAGTTGTGATAAACAGTTAAGTACTGTAACTTTTACTGTAATTGTGCCGTTATTTCGTGGGTTAGTTTATTTAAATTTCTTGGGAGAACTCTCATTACAGCTTTATACTGGAAAGTTCTAAGTTAAGTGTCATTATTCCAAATGAACAAGTGTCCAGTTAAGATTCGTAAATATGTATGTTTAATACCGAGATCATTCTGAATACGTCTAATTTGCTTATCATATATAACTTTATTTGTATGTCTTTTTTCTAACCTCGTATGTTTTGTATTTCTTTTTTTTAACCTCGTATTTTCATAATTCTGAATTGCTGTGTTTTGTTTATTTTATCGGATTAACCTCCCAACAATAATTGTTTTTTATTCGGTTAATGCAAACTTCATTTGGCATCCATAAAAGTGTAAGAGGATACATGAGCATGGGTACTGCAAATTTTTTGATAACGGTTATTTTTCTCATAAACTATGTTTCTTCCAACCATTAAACAATGGTAAAACTCATTTATCTTTGGTATAGGATTAGCTTTGTGGTATTTTGTTCTATCATTTGTAAAAAACAATTCCCAGTGCTATGGCTTTATTGTTTGACCAAATAAAGTATTTATCTTTACACTAGTTTTCATTTGTATCTAGAAGTGAGCCACACTAGTATCGATTTATTTATGTTTGACTGAGAGTTTAATTATATTTTTTAAATTATTCATCTTTCTAGAGCTTGTACCCGAGTTGAGGATTTTAACATTCGTAACCTTTGTATGACTAAAAAGCTACGCCAGAAGGTTTAACGCTTCCGTAAATTTCGATTAAACTTTGCTAACTAAAAGATTATATTAACTATCGCATAGTTGTTTAAGGTTTACCAGCAACATGCGGCGTACCAATTTGTATTTAATAAATTAATAAGGCAAGATATGTTAAGTCTACCGTTTAGACTTGCTGTGTTAACAAGCAATTCGTAATAAGTGAAGTGTAAAAAAGACCTGCTGTGTTAACAAGCAATTCGTAATAAGTGAAGTGTATAGTAAACCTGCTGTGTTAAAAAGCAATAAATAATAAATGACGTATATACTAGATCTGCTTTGTTAACAAGCAATACACAATTAATGCAGTGTATACTATACCTGCTGTGTTAACAAGCAATAAATAATAAATGCAGTGTATAATATACCTACTATGAAAACTGGCAATACATAATAAATAAAGTGTATAATAGACCTGCTTTGTTAACAAGAAATACATAATAAATGCAGTGTATAATATACCTACTGTCTTAACTGGCAATAAATAATAAATGAAGTGTACAATAGACCAGCTGTGTTAACAAGCAATAAACAATAAATGACGTGTATAATAGATCTGCTGTGTTAACAATCAATAAACAATACATGAAGTGTATATTATACCTAGTGCGTTAACAAGCAATAAACAATAAATGAAGTGTATATTAGACCTAGTGTGTTAATAATCAATAAACAATAAATGAAGTGTATATTATACCTAGTGCGTTAAAAAGAAATAAACAATAAATGAAGTGTATATTAGACCTAGTGTGTTAATAATTAATAAACAATAAATGAAGTGTATATTATACCTAGTGTGTTAACAAGCCATGAACAATAAATGACTATAATAGATATGCTGTGTTAATAAGCAATAAACAATAAATGAAGCGTATATTAGACCTAGTGTGTTAAAAAGCAATAAATAATAAATGAAGTGTATATTAGACCTGGTGTGTTAACAAGCCATGAACAATAAATGAGCATGGTAAATATGCTGTGTTAACAAGCAATAAACCATAAATGAACCGTATATTATACGTAGTGTGTTAACAAGAAATAAACAATAAATGAAGTGTATATTAGACATGGTGTGTTAACAAGCCATAAAGAATAAATGAAGCGTATATTAGACCTGTTGTGTTAACAAGCCATGAACAATAAATGAGTATAATAGATATGCTGTGTTAACAAGCAATAAACAATGAATGAAGCGTATATTAGACCTAGTGTGTTTACAAGCAACAGAAATAAATGAAGTGTATATTATAGCTAGTGTGTTAACAAGCCATGAACAATAAATAAGTATAATAGATATGCTGTGTTAACAAGCAATAAACAATAAATGAAGTGTATATTAGACTTGGTGTGTTCACAAACCATGAACAATAAATGATTATAATAGATATGCTGTGTTAACAAGCAATAAACAATAAATGAAGCATATATTAGACCTAGTGTGTTAACAAGCAATAAATTATAAATGAAGTGTATATTAGACTTGGTGTGTTCACAAACCATGAACAATAAATGAGTATAATAGATATGCTGTGTTAACAAGCAATAAACAATAAATGAAGCATTTATTAGACCTAGTGTGTTAACAAGCAATAAATAATAAATGAAGTGTATAATAATAAACACTGATAAAGGTTATCCTTTAAAAGCAACAAACACGATTAAGAGAATAAAGCAGCAGACTCGAGTCTGTTCATGAGAAGTAATGAAAGAAGCAACACTTAATGAAAGCATGAATGAAGTAATGAAAGAAGCAATACACGTGTATAACAGACCTGCTGTGTTAACAGACAATAAACAATAAATGAAGTGTATAACAGACCTGCTATGTTAACAGACACTACATACTAAATGAAGTGTATAATAGACATGATGTGTTAACAAGCAATAAACAATAAATGAAGCGTGTAACAGACCTGCTGTGTTAACAGACAATAAATAATAAATGAAGTGTATAATAGACCTGATGTGTTAACACGCACTGAATAATAAATGACGTATATAACAGACTTGCTGTGTTAAAAGGTAGTAATAAAATAAATGAGGTGTATGATAGACCTGCTGTGTTAACAAGCAATAACTAATAAATTAAGTGTGTGATAGACCTGCTGTGTTAACAAACGATACACTTTAAATTAGGTGTATAATATACCTGCTGTATTAGCAAGCAATAAATAATAAAGGAAGTGTATATAGACCTGCCTCTGTTAACACGCATTAAATAATAAATAAAGTGTAAAGACTCGCCCGCCAAATTGTGTGAAAGCATTTCCTTAGAAACTAAACTAAACGCAAACCCGTAACGTCGAACATAATATTTATGGCAACCTACGATGTCATTGCGTTCGTACGCTGTGGTTTCTATAGGACCATATATCTCATTTTTACTATACTATATACTCCCGTTTTAAATATGTACAGCTGCTTGCAAGACATGAATATACATGGTATTATGTACTTTAAATAGACGAGAGGTGTTAAAAAAACACAGATTGTCAAAATTGTCTGCGCGGTTTTAAACATGTATTATATTTTATGAAGTATTTCGTGTTGTATTACACATCTAATTGTAAAGGAACTATTTATTTGTATTGTTTTGTCGATATCCAGTCATTCGTACAAGTATAAAGGCTATTGAATCTGTATGGTGAGATATTACCTTTCAACTTTCAATTTATTTTCGTATAAACATTATTATCAACATTTAGTAAAATGCAAACATTTAATTTAAACTGTTCTAATAATTAATATTATTAACCATAACACACATGCAAGTTATGTAGAAAAACTAATGAAACGCCACGAGTTATAAACAAAGCAAAATTGCCATCTGTCCCTTTAACTTCGAGTGTTAGTATTTTGTTTAGGATTCCGACTTTTCAATTCGGAAGTATTGACTGGTATTGTTAGAGTGTCCGCCTGGCATTCGGGAGTTTGTGGGTGAAATCACCGGACGGATCACTCCAAAGAGTTTATAAAAGGGTACCACCAGCGCCCGTGCTTGACGCTCAGTATATAAAGGGTAGTTCCGGTGTGAATAGAATGTGACGGGATGGGGTATCATGGCATGTGTCTACGGCGTAATATGCCAGACTGGCTTCACTATAAAGCTATTCGACCCTACCCTACCTCTATTCAGTTGCAAAAGAAAGTGGACACTGAGATTTGTTAAGATTTAATTGTATTAAGTTTCTTTAGAATTAAATTGGCAAATTCCAAAATGAATATGCCATGTTTGGTACCAAAGTTTTTATCATTACATTGCCAATCTCATGAAGAAGAAGAAACAGATTTTATTCATAAATCAGTAGGTCATAGGCCCGTGAGATATTACAAATGCATATATACATAGAATCCTGTTGTAATTTGTTTGAGTATATATACGATGTTAATATCGAAAGGAAACAACACGTTATTGCGTACATCTAAGTATTAAACGCATTTTAATTTAAACTCCTTGCTGTTGAATACTATTCCTTTAACTGCTCAGCTTGCTTAATAAGTACAGTCTTCTAATATTTACAATTTAATCTTAAAGGTACTGTTGACGATCTGGAAGAGTGATTGTGTCAATCCGATTACAAATGAAAATTCTTAATAATGAACTTCAGTTTCATATGAAATGTACATATGCATTAAAAAAAGCCACATGTTACCTTCGGGTTAATTATTGTTTATAAAAATATTTGGATCTTTCGTCGGTTTTTGCGCACAATATGACCTATTTATGTGTCGACGTGCCGTAAAACACCACTCATTCATTCTGAAAAACACGACGATTCGGCTAGTTTTAGGTGCGAAATCATCAATATTGATTAAATCTGTGTTTACCTTGTTAATAGTTGTGCGTATTATCCAAATAAAATGTACGTCGACTAAAAAACAAGAATTTATAACAACCGTTATGTATCAACCTGTTAACTACCAACCTGTTAACTACCAACCTAGGTTGATGCATATGTACAATGCATATGAAAAAAAACTGAAACACAGTTTTCATAGTTTTGTTCGTATTTGGAATGATGCCCATAATTCTTCAAGAATTTCTCCAGTCCCTTTAAAAACGCATTTAAACTGTATTAATGCTGCAATCATACATATACGTATAACCAAGTTTGACACAGATTCGTCAAACAAATAATAATAGGTATTTTTACGTACACAGAAATACAGTTGTAATAACACTTTGCATGGTTGCCGTGTATAAGAGGAAGGATGGTCAGGGGCAATGAAGAATATCATCCAGACCCTACCCGTTTTAGTGCATTCTTAATTTCTTAATACTATGAATGAAAGTATATGTCCTTTTTGCACAAATGGCCATTTCCAGCATGGAAAAAATAAGTTTTTTGCAAATCCACGTATTTTCATTCAGAATGTAGTTACATTAAAATAACAATAAAATAACAAGCCTGAAACATTTCCTATATGATTTTGGATATCTTCTGCGTAAAACAAGTATATAACCAGGAAATTTCTGATATCACTGGTTGACTTGCATCAGAAATGTATAATTGTATACAACAAAAAAAAACCTTTCAAAATGTCTGTTGCGTCTTAAATAATAAAATAATTAATATGATAACAAGCCCGTATATAACGTCAATGGTGGATACGCAATATCATAATAGTATGTGGATAAATAACTTGACTGGTGTTTAGCCAGTATTCACCCGAGTGGTTTCACGTTAGTATCGTATAGGTTCGTATCTATGATTGATCAGTTTATTGCAAGACGATCTGTATACGCTTTGCAGAGGTAAACATTGACTGTGCTTGAATAATCATGATAATACACCCGAATGTGGCGGATTGACAACATGGGCGTAGCTGACCTCAAATGCATTTATAGGCCCGATAAACTAGAAGGAGCTAATGGGGTGCGGGGCGGGCTTAGGGGGAATGTTCCCTTTCGTTTACATTTAAAACTTAACTATGTAATGGTGCGTTTTGGCGTATATCTGACGGAACAATTGTGTTGTAGACGAAGAAATATTTGTTGCCAAATGTTTGTTGCCATATTGGAATTACCTTCACTGTAAAATAACATATTATGAAACAAATTTTGACCCTAAACCCACCTCCCATAACCTCCCCTTCCGGTTTCAGTTTTAATTGAAATTTTGGACTTCCCATTTGTTTCTCATTTTTCAAATTGATGTAGAGGCCCGGGCCTATATGGCCTGGTAGTGGCTACGTCGATAGACAATACAACTGCAAAATATATATGTTGCGTCAAAACCAACCAATCATCTTTCCTATTGGATTCACAAGGTATTTTAATCCTGAGATAAACTTATCTAAATAATCATCTTTAGTTCGACAAGACAGGATTGAATACTGAATACTAAATTGCTGTGCATTGTAATGTTCAGAACCTATGTTGATACATTTTGTAACTGTTTTATATATGCTGTATAGAAATAATCATGACTAAGGATTATACAAAGTTTGTAAATCATATCACCGTATCGATGTCGTGATAATCACCGTCTTGCTATATGTATACGATACATTTAGTATACTGAAGAGAACAGGAAACGCAACACGCGAATTTCAGATATATATTTTATGTACAATCGAATGGTACATGACTACGTAAGACCTTTCCTTTCGAAAAAACACACTAAAACAACACATAACACAGCCAATAGTATTCCTTCAGTTTCATTATCGACAGAGCACGCGTTTGGCTCAAGCATGTGAGCAAACTTTGGTGTTTTGGTTTGGTGCACCCTAGAACCGGTTTAAATCCCCAGTGGCCTTTGTTGCCACTGACCGTTCCAAGGCGGTAGCCCTATTGTCAACCCTTTTGTGTTTGTGATGTCGTTTGCAATTTGTATTACTTTTGCCTTCTCATTTGTCTTTTTGCGTGTTTGTTTTTGTGTTTTGTGGTTGACTGTCGTCCTTGAATGCTCCTTTCCCTGTCCGATATTTTTACCTTTCTTAGAATGCAACATTTTGCAATATTTTTACGCTAAATATAGTACTGATATGGCTCAACTTTTCAGAGGAACTTCAACATTTATTAATTTCTGTCACAGTTGTGTCCTTTCTCTAACTAATTGCATTTTTTTTACAAAACATTTTAGGTTTTTCTTTGGAATATTATGTCGAATTAAGTGTGCAGTATATACAATATATAACGGAAATTCCCGAGTTACGTTTCTTTTTCGCTTCAGTTTACAATCTGACGTACATAAAAATTAAGAATGTAAACTACAAGCTCTTGAAAAACAAGTAAGTTGAGAAACATATTTCTCATAAGATGTCGCTCGGGCAACATCCACGTCAAAGTAGATAAAACCATAAATAACCATATAACTATTGATATAAATAAGCATAAATAACCATATCACTATTGATATAAATAACCATAAATAACCATATCAATATTGATATAAATAACCATAAATAAGCATATCACTATTGATATAAATAACCATAAATAACTATATCACTATTGACATCAATAACCATAATAACCATATCACTATTGACATCGCATACCCTATTTTTCTACCTGCCTGCCTGCCTACCTGAGTGCCTACCTGCATACCCTATCTATTTATCTGTCTGTATGCCTGCCTGCCTGCCTGCCCTATCTATATATCTGTATGTATGTATGTATGTATGCATGCATGCCTGCCTATCTATCTATATGTCTGTCTGTCTGTCTGTCTGTCTGTCCGTCGGTCCGTCCGTCCGTCCGTCCGCCCGCCCGCCCGCCTGCCTGCCTGCCGCCTGCCTGCCGCCTGCCTGCCTGCCTGTCTGCCTACCACCCATTCACCTACCTACCTACCTGCCTGCCTGCCTGCATGCCTGCCTGCCTGCCTCCCTGCCTCCCTCCCTCCCTCCCTCCCTACATCCCAAGAAGAGGGACGAGGCTAAGGGAAAGTATTTTGCCCAATAATACACAGAAAAAGTGATCTTGCACCGATATTGCTTGCACCCAGGTCCTCCGCATTTCAAATCCAGCGTGCTATCAACGAGACCACGCTAGCCACCTTGAAGAGTAAGAGTTCCCCGCTGAAGTTGTTGCATATTCATGTATTTTAGCACAGACATGACTTATTGCGACTTTACTTATATACAATATATAAGAGAGATAACCAATCATCAAAATAGGTTGTTCATATCGTTGGGTTGTCTCAAAAATCAAGCTTGTGTTTCTTTATATGTCTTGTTTACATGTTATGATATTATTATATCGTGACTGTTATGCCAGAAATGGTCAAATTTGAGCTCTTTTAGTGTCTTCGTGACTACTTGGTTTATTTTAAAACATGCAAACAGAGCTATGTAGAAGGTTTGACAATTGCTCATGTTAGAGTAACATCCTAGGAATATTTCTAGGCTTGTTGAAGTCGTGAATTGTGATAGCCCTAAAAGGGTATGCAAAATGGCGTCCAAGATGGCAGCCACAGTGTGATACAGTCATGATAATTGTTTTGTTGTAGAACAGTTGTATCATTAAATATATTATTATATACATTTACAAGTAGTAGGTAGACAATTTATCTCACTTAAGATTAGGTAATATATGGTAAAGTTCAAGGTCACAGTCAATGGTCAAATGTCAAATTTGATGTTTTTTGGTGTCTGTGTTTTCGTGGTTTATTTTAAAGCACAGAAACAGAGAGCTGTAGCAGTTTGGACAGTTTATCATGTTAAAGTAATATCTCAGGAATATGTTTAGCGCTGTTATAGTCATATACTGAGGTAGCACTAAACTGTTATTTAAGATGGCGTCCAAGATGGCCTCTAAAATGAGATATACAGTCATTAATATATCATATACCTGTCCTATGCGAAAAATGAAGCTCACATTGAAGGACCAAATGACATATAAAACTCTGCATATGATGTAAAGGAGCTGCAAATATGTTATATAGAGCTTGACGAATATTTGTATATATCATAACATGTTCATGTCCTAGTCTCAATTTGGAAACAAATCAGGGGTCAAATACATGGAACAATATAAGAGACGTTTCTGCTGTTTAATCTATACAGATATAAGCACGACTCTTAATGATACATGTACCTTTACAATGTGATGACAAATACAACCCAGGTCAGTAATATGAAGAAAAGGCTGAAGTGAATTGCTGAGTTAAAGAGACATTTGGCGATTACGATTTGTACTGTCTACAATGCACGTTTCTATACTAGTGACTAAACATTAGCCCTTTTAATATGATGTTTAAGGCTGTTTCATGTTAGAGATAGAGTTTAATTTAGTTTGAATCCTTTGACAAAAATATATCTTATATCGTCTGCAGGATACCTTACATTTTTGGAGACATATAAAACGAAAACAAACATGTCAATGGACATTGCATTTTTCAAATATAATACCTCATCTTCCATTGCAATGAAGTACTACTGTTTCCTGTTTCCGACTCACAGTTCTTTAACATATTTAGAGCATATATATCTTGCCTTATCCATATAGCTGACTAGTACTAATAGTCTATTACAACCTGTTATTGCGTGAACACCTGAATGTGCATGAAATGAAATGGGGTTTTACGTCAAGATATCGTATGAGGTTATATTGGGACAGCAATCTCAGAGGGAGTTGAGATAAAGGATAAAAATAATGCTGAGGTCTGTAGCTCTAGAGCTGAAGGCCTATATCCACTGAACTACCTATGCCGATCATAGGTTTTTCTGGGAGAGTGTGTGTTGGTATATGCTGCAGTTTGTCTTTTTTTCCTGTTCGGAGTCATAGTTCATTACAAGTTAGAGAGTTAAATGCGTATTCATCTATTAGTGCAGCAACATCGGTATGAGGTGAATGTATAGCTACTCTAATATGATCCTGGGAAGCAAGTATAATGACTGTATATTACAGTTTGGTGGCCATCTGGGACGCTATATTTTATAACCTTTAAGTGCAAGACTGCAAGAGGGCTAGAAATATTTCTGAAATATTTCTGAGATGTTAGTCTAACATGATCAACTGTCAGACCTTCTACAGATCTCTGTCTGCATGTTTAAAATATACAAAGAGAACATAAAGATACGTTATTCTAACATGATCAAGTATCAAACCTTCGACAGATCTCCGTTTTTATATTTTAAAATAAATTAAGAATACACGGAGACCCCCAAAAAGCTCAAAATGTACATTTGACCCTTGACTGTGACCTTGAACTTTGCCATGCATTACTAAATATTGTGTCCGCCTCTAACAGCCTGTAACAGCCCAAACCTATAAGGCCACTTATCCTATCGTTACTTCAAAAAAATGAGAACAATATGACATAATGATTAGGAACAATATATATCCCAATTAATTAAGAAAATGATTTTTTTTTTTATTAGTGATCCATATTTTGAATTTGAAAGATTATATGCCTTGCCTTATACAATTACAAAATATCCCAAATTACTCTGGTGCCTATGTAGAATCAACCATAGGATACTTGGAACGAATCACCTATTATCAAAAATGAATATTAATAATAATAATATGTGCAGCTTTTGCAATAATGCTCCTAACTATCCAACATCTCTTTTGGACATGTGGAATAGTAAACTAATTCTGGTTGAAACTAAAAGATTATACTACAGAAAAATGCAACACAGCAATAATTGTAATTTTGACAGAAACAGATATTTTATTTGTAAATTAGACATAGTCTTGAGTAAAATCATTATGCAAGACAAGCTTTAGATTTATCAAAACAAGATGCGACGTCAAATTCAACAGCTTAGCCTTTTTAAAACGTATATTATATCTTTATACAAAGTTGAAAAATAATAGCATATATACAAATTTAAATGTAAATAAGTTTGAAGCCATGCGGAGTCAATACCTTGCCATCTGTGAAACTGGAGTACAGAGGTACTTTTTTTCCAGTTATCATCAGTTTGTTCTCTCTTTTGTTTTGTTAGTATCAACCACTAGCAAACAAACTAAACCTTTACATTCTGGAAAAAGATTACTACCGACTTCTTTGGGTCTATGCTCATGTATTTCACTGAATAAAAGTCAGACAATTATTTGGTTATTCTCATTATCTGCTAAATTACGTACAGTGTCCCTTTAATGGTGCGAGATGCTTATTTTAATGTTTGGTACATATTTCAACGTTGCCTTGATTAAATTAATATTTACCCTTTTAAGTTGTGTGTTAACACTGTTTCTGAAATTATTGTCCTATGACTGTGAGTTTTATAGGCAATTTTGCATCAATATTGTCAATATATTTACATGATTACAGTACATCAGTGAATTGTTTGGGGCGCTTGTTTCAGCAAAAGGGTTTTTGGCCTTATAAGATCAAATTAATCTACTACCTAAATAAGTTGTATGTCAGTGAGACAGACATTTTTAGGGGTAAATACAAATATCTTACTTTTCAAAATCGGTTGAGAAATAAAAAAAATCATGCACGAGTTATTTTTGATGGGGTATTTCAATGCAAAATTCTGCTGCATTAAAAATGTAATGCAGCAGAATTAAAAAATATTTATTTTTAGAATTGTTATCCAAAAATGGTTTTAAATTGTTTGATATTAGTAAATTAAGGTTTTATAGCAAAATATGAAGCAACTGAAGTAATTTAAAATTTCTTAATTTTCTGCTGTTCCACCACTGAACAGGGAATTTACATAGGAAAAGTCCATCAAAAAATCATTTCAGTTGTAAAATATTTATTTCTCATCCGATTTTAAAGTAGTTTTATTTACCACTAAAAAAGCCAGTTCTAATGATATAAACTGATATGCGTATTAATTAAATTACTCAAGTTACTGCAGAAAAACATTTGGCTGAAACATGGATATACAGGTACAGGTGTATGTAGATCTATGGCTGAAACAAGCGCCCCAAACAATAGTTCACTGAGTATCCCCTAGAAGTTTACTGATATGATGAATAGATCGATTTTAAAAACAAGACACTTTTAACAAATAATCTAAAATACATGAAGAGTATTTAATTTAAACAGAAAATGATTCTTTACTACCGATGACCCTTCTATGCACTGTAGATGGGTTCGTCTGAGTTCATTTATGGTCATTTCAGCTCATTTCTGGTATTACGTCAGAGTTCTCTCTGGAATATTCCTTTCAAACAGCAGACGATGGACAAACCGGATATGTTTCGTCGAAAACAAGTAGATTTTAGAAAGTTTATAAGAAGATTATTGATAACCTTAGATTATTAATGGCCAATTATCATAATGTACTGTATTTGCTACCCTGTAGATCTATGTGATGCACAAATAAGAATTTGAAAAGTTTTCACCGCGTAAAATTCACTGACAAAAAAATGTTCTGCAAAACAAACACACGTGGCTTTGATATAATTGTGTATGCCCCACCACCAATGTTAGGTAGGCCGCATGTTTTCACATTCCCTCGATTTGTTTCTGTTAAAAACACTAAAAGATGAACTTTAAACTAAAAAATACTTTGAAAACCATTGCCTTGGTCCGGACCCCCACATGAACACTCAGAACAGTGTCAAAACAAAGGTGCACATTTCCTCTTCATGAATATATTAGATTTATTACAATGAAGGGTCGCGCAAAAGAGCGCAAGATATTTAAAAGACCCCAGGGATGAGCATTTTATTTTTAATGATTTTTTTTTTTTTACTTTTTTTTTTTTTTTTTTAATTTTCCTTTTTTTACTGAACATCTTATGAAACAATGTATCTTTCTAATGAATTAAATTCTACTTTCCGATTTGAAAATTTGAAAAACATGCGCCGACCAATGTGGAGCGGACATAATAGTGTTCCAATTATCCGTCCGTCCCAAGTTTTACATTCGGTAGGAGGAGATGGGTGTGGCAGGCAGTTTTCAGATTTGAGAAGTCGCCGTTGTTTTTAAAAAATAAATAAATAAAAATAAAAACATTCATTTTATTTTTATTCAAACAAAGTCTTTTATTGATTCTTTAATATTGAAATAAAGTAAACCCAAGGGGAAAAGTGCATCCGGTACGAGACTCGAACGCGGGACCCCTCGCTTACAGGGTGAGTGCTCTACCTGTGCTAACAGGGCCACTGGATACCCAGTATCAACACAAACCTTCCTCCATTACTTTTTAAGAGCTGATCCAGCTCTTTCAGTCTTTCCAGACCACCGGTGCCGCAATCCCGCGTTCACTGAATTATCGTCACAAATGAAGTAAACCAGGGGAAAAAATGCGGCAGATACAACTTAATGACTCGAACCCAAAACTCCTCGCTTACAGACCGAGTGCTCTACCAACACCTAACCGGGTCATCGGGTAACCAATATAACCACAACTTAGAGGCTACTATTTCTAGTGATGGGCAATCGGTTGAAATTTACAATCGATCATCGGTTAAAATCGGTTTGGATTATGCTTGAGTTTTAATGGGCCATTTGCGGTTCTATTGGGCCATGTTTAAATACATAAATAAATGTCATTTAGAAATAAATAAATAAATAAAAAAACACGCTCAATCAACCACTTTAATGTTGACATTGCCGTAACACTTGTAAAAATAGAAATGTAGATAACCATTTCAAAACTAAATGAAAATAAATGAGATCTAACTCATAGAACTGGATACCTTGAAAAATAAAGTACGGCGTGTAACGTGTGTAGCTGTAAAAACATGAATTCATATATTGCAGGATACCAAAGGACTATTCTATTAGCTCCATAAGTAGCCATAAAAATCATAAACTTACCACTTTACAGTTTTCTGTTATCTTTAATTGTTTTTATTTACTTATTTGTAATGTCTATAGCTATATCTTTAATTGTTTGAGTAAATGTGTTATATTCACAATGAAGCAGCAAACAAACGTGAATTAGAGAAATAAAACATACTTTTTCTTCGATAATTTCCGTATATTTCTCGGTCACGGAAAAAGCCGGAGTACCGGTTCGGACTCAAACATACCGCTGTGCGTACCGCCTAAGCTAAATACCGGTGTTGACCAGTAATACCGCGCACCTCATGTAACTCATAACTCTTTAATTTTGATTTAGTTTTGAATTGTTATCAAGTATGATATACTTGAGAGCATTAACACAGAGTATATTATTCAGTGTGTTTTAGTTTGGACTGGTTTCCATCATGCGATTCTTACTCTGATGGCACTGTTGGAGTGCCCTATTAAAATTCACAGGAAGTCTTATCACATATTACAGCAGACAAACGATTTATTTGAAATTGTAAAGTGGAAATTATCAATTTTTTTTTTCTTTTGTATTTCTAAATACATATTTACAATATGTGAATCAACAAAAACACATGTTTTATTGTACACTTATGTCTCTCGAAAAATAAAATAATATTAGATGTGACAGGAGATAGGTTGTTAGGACGGTAATGAAAGGACAGAATAAATGAAAAGAATAGCAGAGAGGAATAGAAGTGTACCACCACACTGCACGAGCTGTTTTAAACGTTTTCAGTTCTGAGCTGCAAAATGTTCCCATTTATCGTTGTGTTGTCTTATTTTTTCCCTAGATGTCGCTATTATTCTTTCTATGTGTTCAATTTTGTTTAAATATAGTATAACGGTTGCAGCACTGGGAGTTGTCTTTGTATATTTACTTCTGAAAATAAAATACTTCGCAATCATTAATATACAATATAAATGCAAGAGTTAGCCGTTTTTGCCATAATTCCAAATGAAATTGTTCTAAAGTATACATTGCATTGTATATTTTTAGCGATTAAAATGTTTTGTACTTCTGTCCAAAAAGCTCGAGTAACTGGACATTCCCAAAATAAATGCTCGATAGTTTCTATGTGCATATTACAAAAATCACAAAGACTTGTATTTGCAATTTTACATTTATGCTAAAAAGTGTGTGTTGGGAGAACTCGCATTATATATTTTTACTGAAATGTTCTAAGTTTAGTGTCAATTAAGCATTCAAACGGTATAAGGTGAATTAGTTTCCAGTTTAGATTCGTAAATGTTTCGTCCCATTTTATATGAGGTTTTATACCGAGATCCTTCTGAATACGTCTTTTATTTGCATTCGTTGTTTCTTTATTTTTTTTAACAGTGTTTGTTCAATCTCAATATTGTTTCTAGTTTCTGTTTGAATTGCTTTCTTCCACATCTTTGGAATGCTTTGAATGATTGTATAATATTGAAGAAAGATTAAAAAGCGTTTTTAAATGATCGAATGTGTAGAATGTTTTAACCCTGGTATTATATAACGGTTCGATGTATTGTATACCTTTAATGTCCAATGTTTTATTATAAAGCATTTTCTCTCTGTGCTTAATATAAGTATTGTTCCATATAATTTGTCTCGTATACTGATCAATATTTTCCCTAAAATTATTTTTCACCATGATTCAACTATTGGCGATAAAAAGGTAATTTAAGAGTTAGTGTTTTTGCATCAATTGTATTAAAATTGCTTTCAAACAATGTGTTTCCTCCACATTTATTTATTTCTTTCATATATATCGTCTTCCAATTGTTAGGATCCAAAAGTCTTTTAATCCAGCCTGCTTTTATTGAATTTATAAATAGGTTTATATCAATCATTTTTAAACCCCCATTTTCATAATCCTGAATTATTGCGTTTCTGTTTATTTTTTCGGGTTTAACTTCCCATAAAAATTCAAACATTTTGTTTTTTATTCGGTTAATACAAACTTCATTTGGGGTCTCTAGAACTGTTAGAGGATATATGAGTTTGGGTAGTGCAAATGTTTTAATAACGGTTTTTTTCCAATTATTGACAAACTATGTTTTTTCCAACGTTCTAAACAATTGCAGAATTCATCTATCTTTGTTATAAGGTTTTCCTGGTGACATTTTGACCTATCATTTGTAAAAACAATTCCCAGTGTTGTTGCTTTATTGTTTGTCCATATAAAGTGTTTATATTTTCAGTTCAATCTGTATTTTTGAATGAGCCAACACGCAATATTACCGATTTGTTTATGTTTAACTTGAGTCATGATGTCAAACTGAATTTATCTATTAGTCTAATTGAAGATTCAAATGTTTCTTCGAACCATCTAGTATGAAAGTGGCATCATCTGCAAAAGCTGTATTTTTTATATCTTTAATAGCCATTATTACACCTTTAATGTCGTTTTCTGTTCTAATGGCTTTATAAAGAATCTCAGTTACAACTAAGAAACTATTAGGTGTCAGTGGGCATCCTTGTCTTACTCCTCTTTCTATCTTAAAAAAGTCAGACATGTGTCCGTTGTTTGACACACAACTATGAGCATCTCTGTAAAACAGTTTAATCCAATTAACAAGCGATGTTCCAAAATTAAAATATGTTAAACATTGTAAAATAAATCATGATCTAAGCTATCAAATGCCTTTTCGAAATCAGCAAAAGATATATGTCCTGGTAAATTGTCTTCGTTCAAATAGTCAATTATTTCAAATATTGTTCGTATATTCTGTCCTATGTATCTCCCCTTTATAAAACCTGTTTGACTATTGTCTGTAAGAGTGTATAAAACATTTCGTCGCGATTTTATAGTCGCCATTTAATAAACTAATTGCCCTCCAGTTCATAAGTGAAGTTAAGTCTTTATTTTGTTTTGGCAGAAGCGTAATAATGCCTTGTTTTTGAATTGTAGCTAAACTTCCAATTTCATACGAATACTTTATTGTTCTAATATAAAAATTCTTTAATGTCGTTCCAAAATAGTTTATAGAACTCAGTTGTTATACCATCCAACCCAGGACTCTTATTATTTTTCATTTCCTTTAGGGCATTTAAACATTCTGTCTCACTAATTATTCCTTCACACGTTTCTTTTTGTTGGTCATTTAGGTTGCGGTGTCCTAAATACACATTAACGCAGGCCACTCCCCTTTCCAGGACTGACCTGCAGCAGGAGTGAAAGGTCATGGAAATTTGAAAATGCTGTGACAATATTGCAAATTGAAGTTTTATATGTGTAACATGTTAGCTAAGATGGGTGCATTTATTGTTTTTTTTTCATGTTTTGGTTACATTAACTGCAAATGATATTTTGGCCATTTTTTTACTGCGGATCTGACACGAATGTAAACAGAGAATTGACAAGTGACTTTGCTTAGGGGAAAGGTGGCTATTTTATGGCTTTGAATGATTTGTCATGAACATTTCTTGGAAATAAGAGCCAGAATTTGGACATTGTATGTTTAGGTGTGTCAGTAACCAGCTGTCACCTCATACAGCCGTCTATGGGAAGTTAATTAGTGGTCCACAACCTAAAACAGGCAACATGGCATCATCAGGTGAGTGCATTATCACGTGTTTTCCAAGAAATTAAAAATAACTTGCATGTGATTTGCATTTCTATGTGGTCTGTCAACAAAATGGAGGACTTCTGGAAGTCATTGCATGTAAAATTTTATAAAAAAGTTGACCTTGGTGGTGATAGGAAGGGCTGTTTGCTCTGGACTGGGTGGCTTGCACATGGAAAATATGGTTGTATGAAAGTCTTGTGGCCAAATGGTGAACGAACCCGTGAGAGGGCACATAGGCTTGCATATATGATTGGAAACAGGGTTTCAAGATCAGATATGCCCCTTGATGAAGGATCTGGATTGAAATTTGAGGTTTCACACCTGTGCCATAATTGCTTTTGTGTGAATTTGGCCCACCTGATTTTAGAAGCACGCGAGACAAATGCCGAAAGAAATCACTGCAGGAACCAAAACCAGTGCACACGGTCTCACTTTCCGCATTGCATTTTTTGAGTTGAAGGTGTGATGTGTTTTTATTTAGAATCAAATTTAATAACAATCAATAATCGCAGATTTCACACATATGTGTGCATAACACCCTCAAACAGTTCAAGTCCGATTTGTTTATTTTGCATAAACTGATTTTTTGTCGTTTCTGTGATATAATATAAATAATTGCAGCACAACAATAATAGGCAATTTAAATAATATTTTATTTTCAGGTGTAATTTGTATAAATCAAGGTATTTTTAATGTATATAGACCCTAAATGTTCATTATGACAAACATGATTTATGACGTGATGTCACCTGACATCACGCCACCTAGCATGACATCGGACAAGAAGAAAGTGGCTGTATAGACACGCACTGGAATGCAGATATTTTAATGCACAGTTCGGTTCAGGAATTTTGACATATTATCATATGTGTTATTTGTTTTATTTTTTAAAACATAAAACAATTCAGATTGGTTGGAATTGGAAGTTGAAGCATTTTCTTCCTTTACGGGCAAAAGCATATTTTTTCTATATTTGATTTCCTCTTTGTGCGTTCGATAAAGTGTATACACTTGCTTTCTTTTTCGACGCCTTTCTTACTTGTATAACATTGACTTTTTGTAAATGTTATCATGGTTATTTTGAATTTGGTGACTTTTCAGGGCTCGAGCAACGCGAGGTCCTGGTTTTATATTCCAACCAACAGCATGGCAGAGTTTGTACACAGAATCTCCTGGACCATTGTTCACACAGTGAACAGAACTGTGGGATCTACCAAACACAATTCTGGAAAATGTGACATTTTTAGGTAAGGATCTCCTTAAGCTTCTATTTGTTGCTTCACATTTTTGAGTGTTGGTATTTTTCTGTGTTTTTTCTAACATTGCTGGACCTAGACGGTAAAAAACACATTTTCGTAACATTTCATTGGTCCGTGCCGTTGGCTCAATTTTAATATCAGGAGTTAAAAATGAACTCTTTTCAAGCCAAGATACATTACTCTTTTGCATGCACACAAAATAAGATTTCATACACAGATCATGATTTGCTTGATAACATTGTATCACAGAATCACAGGCATCATTTTAAACAGATTTAACTTTCGCAATGTCGCCCGGGTATTTTTTCATGACCTGGCTAATTTCAGCTTGACATCTGTGCGGAATATAGTTTGCAAATTTACGGTGCAATTCCTGTCTTTCTTGTTTAGTTCTTCCAGTCATAATTGTGTTTATATCCGTCATATTTGGAATAAAGCGCCTGTGATTTTGTGATACATGTCTGGTATCTAACAATGGCAAGGGAACGGTATCAAGAATGCCACTTGAAAACAAATGTTGGGCTGCTCTATGTGCAGACGAGTCGGGATCTGTTGTTACCGTCTCTAACCCACGTGCGAGATCAGCAAAGCATTCCTTTGCCCACGCCTCTTCATTACCAATGCTCGTGGTCATTGGAATGTTTGCCGAACATTCACCCATATGATGGCCAGGTTCAGAATTAAATTTGTGATTTTGATTAGGGCAAAGTTGTTTTTTTGTCAGTAAATGAATTATATCATTATTTGGGGTCTCATTTTCCGCAACTAAATAATAGACTTGTGTAGCTGGCTGAAATGGGGTTTTACCAATAAATGGCATTGTTATATGAGCCATCACACTGAACATTGATTGCGTTTAGTTTTAGTCCTTTTATAATATTCAACTCTTTCAGTCTCTCACAGCGGCGGGTCATGTCTTCTTTATTTTTGTCTTTAATTTTATTCATGACTATGTTTGCATTTTTCTGCATTCCAGATTTTGACGGAGGTGGAACATTAATGCTACAGCATATCTTCGAAAAACTGGTCGCAGCTATCGGTGTCTGTCTAAGTCCAATATGAAGTCCACGATTTATTGTGGCTGCACGGCGCCCAGGACCAGAGGCTGGTACTTCATCGTATAGGCTGAAAATCTTGGAAACGTATGTACATGTGTTGCATGCAGTCTGCTCTCTCCAACCCATTCCGCGTTTTTGCTCCTTTTTCATATTCCAGTTTAGGAAACCATTGCAGGTTGGAGAGAGCTGCCTGTGTTCTGCGAAGACTGCGTTCCACATTTCTGCATTTTTTTTCAATGCTTATTAGTCGATACGTCTTGATTTCCAATCTGAAGTTAAAAAAAAAGAGTATAAAAAGACAGTGTAATTTTTTTTTATTCTCCAAATGGATATCAAAGAGATATAAAATGGTAAATAAATTGAATATAAATCAGAGATATCAATCAGTGAGTGAGTGAGAGTGAGTGAGTGAGTGAGTGTGAGAGTGTGAGTGAGTGTGAGTATGAGTGGCGGGTGGGTGGGTGGGTGGGTGGGTGGGTGGGTGGGTGGGTGGGTGGGTGGGTGGGTGGGTGGGTGGGTGGGTGGGTGGGTGGGTGGGTGGGTGGGTGAGTGAGTGAGTGAGTGAGTGAGTGAGTGAGTGAGTGAGTGAGTGAGTGAGTGAGTGAGTGAGTGAGTGAGTGAGTGAGTGAGTGAGTGAGTGAGTGAGTGAGTGAGTGAGTGAGTGAGTGAGTGAGTGAGTGAGTGAGTGAGTGAGTGAGTGAGTGAGTGAGTGAGTGAGTGAGTGAGTGAGTGAGTGAGTGAGTGAGTGAGTGAGTGAGTGAGTGAGTGAGTGAGTGAGTGAGTGAGTGAGTGAGTGAGTGAGTGAGTGAGTGAGTGAGTGAGTGAGTGAGTGAGTGAGTGAGTGAGTGAGTGAGTGAGTGAGTGAGTGAGTGAGTGAGTGAGTGAGTGAGTGAGTGAGTGAGTGAGTGAGTGAGTGAGTGAGTGAGTGAGTGAGTGAGTGAGTGAGTGAGTGAGTGAGTGAGTGAGTGAGTGAGTGAGTGAGTGAGTGAGTGAGTGAGTGAGTGAGTGAGTGAGTGAGTGAGTGAGTGAGTGAGTGAGTGAGTGAGTGAGTGAGTGAGTGAGTGAGTGAGTGAGTGAGTGAGTGAGTGATATATCTACATTTTCATTTCAGATATCAATTCATAAATGTGAAAATGAATATGAGATATATGTCAGATGTATTTAATGTACATAGAAAAGAAATGGAAATTAAAGGAAAGTGATATCAAATAGTTAAGATATCAAATTAGATATCAGTGAGTAAAACTGAAAGTGATATCAAAATGTGATATGGCAACAGTATGCATTTCATTGATGCTGTGTTGAAATACTAACTGCTCGATGGAAACTAGGTAGAGAATTGAGCTCAATCAGGACAGTACTGTACAGTACAGTACAGTACAGGTACTGTAAAAAAACAAAAACGATTGCAGCCTCCCTATCGTCAATTAACTTCATCCACTGTGGTTCCAGGGCGGGTGTATGTCGCAGAAACCGTGTCGACTCGTCTCTCCTGCTGTCCGCCAAAACATGTTCCATATCTGGCTTCAGAACCCTCATGTATTTGTTGAGGACCTCGAGCTCATCACTGGCATTATCGTGTATACGCCCTTTGGCGTGCCCCGAAACAGTGGTGCCTTTCTTAAAACGTGATAGCACATCTGACTTTTTACTTTGGAAAACCATGACTGCTCCTGCAGGTTGTTATGTATTCTGGAAACCATGGTGTGCATCACACACATGCTTTTGTTGATGTAGCAGATTTTGGCGTAAAAAAGCACATTATTACACCAAATGGCTGATGACGTCATCAGCAAATCTCCTTGACGTCACCTGATGTCGTGATAGACGTCACCTGACGTCGTGTCAACACATGCACTTCTTGTAATTGAGGCTTGTTGGATAAAACTTGCCTTGAAAATTATGCCAATTATTATCTTTGAGATTTGTGCTTCAATTTCATTATATTTATTATTACTGATTTGTATACATGTGGCATGTAAATAGCCAGACAGCAAAGAGTCTCGTAATTTGACCTATATAGGGATATACCTATGGGCACTGAAGCAAAGCTCTCTTTAAAATTTAAAGATGGACATTATAAAACATCCTACAGCTGTGACAATACATGGAGTATCATAAAACAAAAAATCACAGGAAATGTATGACATCTTATTCAGTTGCAAAGAGATATATGATCTAACAAGTTCTGGTAAATTCATGAAAATTCACTTTGAAATATTGCAAAATTGAAAGTAGCAAGGTGACACAAAACAAGCAAAATAAGCAGTTTGGCATATACGATATACATGAAACTTTGCATACATATTGCATACATATTGCACAATGTATGATGAGAATATTGTTTAATTGTAGAAAAACAAAAGTCCATTATAGATTGCGGTGACCTAAATATACATTAAAACAGGCTCGCCCCTTTCCCAGATTGACCTGCAGCTGCAGTGAAGGGTCATGAAAATTTGAAAATGCTGTGACAATATTGCAAATTGAAGTTTTAGAGGTGTAATATGTTAGCTAAGATGGGTGCATTTATTGGGAATGAAAGTTTTGCACAAAACTTTTTTTTTTCATGTTTTGGTAACATTAACTGCAAATGAGATTTCGGCCATTTTTGACTGCGGATGTGACATGATTGTAAACAGAGTATTGACAAGTGACTTTGCTAAGGGGAAAGGTGGCTATTTTATGGCTTTGAATGATTTGTCATGAACATTTCTTGGAAATAAGGGCCAGAATTTGGACATTTTATGTTTAGGTGTGTCAGTAACCAGCTGTCACCTCATACAGCCGTCTATGGGAAGTTAATTAGTGGTCCGCAACCTTTAGAACATTTTCTTTTGTATTTGGGAAAAAAGTATTCTTGCTTTCTTTAGTTTTAATTTTACTGTACAATTTCTTATAGTATGTCATTGTTTCTGTCAATATTGTTTGAGAGTCTGTTTCGTCTTTATTATTTTTAATTATTCTCGTGATTGTCTTTTGTTCTGATTTTTTTTTCTCGAGGCTTTCAAAATATTTTGTATTTTTTTCCGCACCTTCAATTCATTCAACTTTTGCTCTTAAAATAATACCTTGTGTCTTTTTCTCTATAATATTTTCGAGTTTTGATTTCAGTTGATTAATTTCATTAAGTAATTCCTCATTTTTGGGGTTATTTGATGAATCCAGTTCAAGTTTGTCGATATTTTTATTTATCTACATTTAATTTTAATGATTGCATTCTGCCGTTAATTATATTTTTATATTTCATTACATCATATGTAAAATTTGAGTTGATAAGAATTCCCACGCCAGTACTAGTTTTGCTACTTCCGCTGATAAAAGCATCATTTCGCCACTCAAGTGTCTATTTGGCGAACGTGCTTTCATCTCAATGAAGTTCTTGCAAAAAACATACAGAGTATTTATTTTGTTTCACCCACTCAAATATTTGTTTTATTTTATTGTAATCCCCAAGTCCTTTTACATTAAAGGTACAGAACTTAATGTTGTTAATATTATTTTGGTTTGTATAAAAAAAAGCATCGTACCATCGTGCAGTACACAGAAGACAGTAGGGGAAAGTGATAGTGAAATAAAGAAATAAGTAAACTAAGAAAACCAGACAGCTAAAAATAAATATAAAACGGATTGGACAGGGAAAGTAGCATTCAAGGAGGACAGTCAACCACAAAACACAGAAACAAACATGCAAACAGAGAAACAAGAAGGCAAAAGTAATTATAAATGTAAACGACATCACAAACAAAAAAGGGTTGACAATAGGGCTACCGCCTTGGAACGGTCAGTGGCAAAGTAGGCCACTGGGGGTTTAAACCGGTTCTATGGTGCACCAAACCTCACACTTACCCTACTGTCATCCCATTAAACAGGAAAGTGTAAATAAAGAAATCCCCGCCATGATCTAATCTCTAACCAACAAGGCCGCATCAATAGGCAATATAAGTAAAACACAAATATGCTCGTGTAAATATAATACAAAAAAAACAATAGCCTAGAAAGCCACAAAGAAGGTACTCAATGACTTGGCAGAAGCCATAGCAATAAGAGAATAAACCATTAAGGGCACGACAAGAAAGATCATATACAAACATCAAACGCCACCGTCCCAATGGGCTTTAGGTAGTCGTCATCATAGGGTCCACAGCCTGTCCGGTCATCGTACAATTAAAGAGGAAAGCATAGTGGCGAACTGTAAAAGAGTCCACCACGAAGCATGCATTACGTTGCAAAATGATAGGGTCATAACCTCTTTTGATAAAGTTTTTAACAAGTTTAACAAAGATAGTATGAAAGTGATCATGACCAAAAATCTTACGAAGTTTATAAATCACATCACCATAGAAGTCAGGTTGTGATAGTCCTTGTCGCAGAAGAGTCCTTAAATTACTTTTATATTTGGAAAGAAGATCAGGGTTACGATAATACAATTTTGCAAAAGTTTTACGAAGTTTATGGTAACGGGAACCCTGATTGAGTAGATTTTTAGTTATACTAAGATTACGAATATTAAAGTCCTCAACTCGAGTACAAGCTCTTGAAAAACGAATAATTTGAGACACATACACCCCATAAGAAGTTGCTCGGGGAACATTCCCATCCAAGCTGGGGGAATTAACAATGTCAAAATTAAAATCATCTCTCTTGTCATAAATTTTGCTAATTATTTCACCATTTTCAATCGAGAGATCTTAATCAAGAAAAGAAACGTTATTATCAGATATATTAATTTTATTAAGCTGAAGTTCTTTATGATAAATATTATCAACCATAAGTAGAGTGAGTGGGAATTCCTGAAAAAGCATTGATGATTTAAAGTAGTGGGCGCTCTGGCGCCGCCAAGATTCTGTAAAAAACTGATCAAATATACGTCATAAGTCTTATAACAATGCATAGCGATATTCAATATATACCATTGCAATCAGTGAAGTTTAGACAAAACTTATCAAATTGACACTTTACCAATAACATAATGCCTATATGCATAACGTTTCAGTATACAACGTATCGAGAAGCTAACTCACAACAAAACAACAAAAGAAAACACACACACACACACACACACAGATTGGGCATCGAAGAAGTTATACATGTATTTGTGTCGGTTTGATGGTTATAATCTAACAAATCACGTTATTTATGCCATGCTGACAAACTGGAAAATAACATATGAGCCGCAACACACGAAAACGTCCCTTCGGACGTTTAGATGATAACGTCATAAAGTAACAATTTATGACGTCGGCCAGTAACTCTTAATTACTAATCAAATTTCTCGTCACTCGTGTTTACCTAACTATTATATAATAGTGATATGCTTTCTTAATATAAATAGTTGATGCTATAGAAAATGGTTATTGTTCATGGTTTTTTGTTGTTAATTAATCAACGACGTCGTCCACAACAACGACGTCAACATCAAAATTAATGGTGAGTACAATCTTCAATTTTCAAATCGAGATAAAATCATTTTTAATTAAGATTTCAACATCAAATAAAGAGATTTATAAAGAAGTAATCACCGTGTTTTATAAACATAAAAAAACATTAAATGTCAAACTTTTGTATGAAGGGTCGTTTTCGCGTGTTTCGGCTCATATATATTTGGAATCTGATAAAGCATGATTTTTCATCTTTAAATGTATTGAAAAATAAGAAAATGTTGATTTTTTTCATTAAATACTTTTACACTTTTGTGTATTATAGAACAGATTCATAATCATAAAATTAAATGTAACCTTTTGAAATAACTGCAGGACCTACTATATATCAAAACTTTTTTTTTATGTTTTATTTTCACAAAATGCATGCTTATAGCCAGAAATATGCATGTTGGAAAAAAACAAAACAAAAAAGACAACAATAAACAAGCAAAAAGACAACAGTATACATGATTTTGATTACCGTTGATAACTTTTGCCATATATGTCTGGTGTTTTTGAACATATAATATATCATACAATGTGTCATTCTAGTGAATGGATTATACTACAATACAATATGCATGTGATACAACTGGAAACAGTAACACAAGTATATCTATATTCAAACACATTTAGATATGGAATATATATGATAAAACCCAGTATAAATTGTCTTTCGTAATTTTTCTAAATAGAAATCTAAGGATAACTATCACATATGGTCATACTGTGCTTGATTATGTTTGTTTTGGCATGTCTGATGAAGATAACAATTTAACTTGATATAAAGAGAAACTGTATTTGTCCATTTGCTTGTGGGTACTCGTATTATTTTAACAAAACAAAATAAGAAACGAGTATTAACGAAGGTTCCATTTGTTTTTCTCTCTAATGAAACGAAATTTTAGAGAGATACAAGGATTTTCCTTACAATGAAATTGTATGAAACAGATAATAAAAACAATAAAACTCATGAGATTGCGCTACATCCATAGGTTTCCCTCTAACGAAACGAAATTTTAGTGAGATACACAGATTTTTTTTAAAAACGATTGTGTATGACAAATAAGAAAACTCATGAGAATGTGTTTATATTAATCATAATTACAAGCACGCCATTTCTATAAGTAAGCAGGATCAAATATATATACATTTTCATCGCCAATACATTTGGAGGCAACAGTTACACACATATACAGTGAGAGTATGGTTACAGGTGTGAATAATTAAAATATTTTAACATATAATATATACAAATTTTGCATTAGTAATCACAATAAATCTACGTAATTCCCATAATGATAAATGCAGTTATAATATATTTCTAAATCTAAGAAGATAAGAACAATTTGTCCACGTTATTCATATAATGTTGAGTACAGTTATACTGTGCATGTAATATAAGGAAGTCATATTCACATGTTTAAATAAAAAGCAGAAAGTAACACTATTACTTAAAAAGCACATCATTTGAATAATTGTAATTTTTCAAAACGCATGGAAATCAAATGATTTCTATGCTTAATTATCATGTTTATGTATTTTGTCTTTTACAAATCCGCCGAGCAATAGTACTTTTACCTGTACAGTTTAAAAACATGAATGTCCCGTGCAGTATGCTCTTGCATGCGTAAAATAGTATAGACAATTGTCATCTGTACAAAGTCAATTTTTAATTGTTAAAGACACATTTCGATCTGGTTTTAATTTCTGAAACCCTATGTTTTGTAGGCTGGGACCCAACTTTTTCATACTCTTGACTAAGACTGAAATGTTTACACATGTACACGTTTACTTGTACTATTCTGGTCCTAAACGTTTACAAAATCCTGGAAACGGTTACAGGAGTATTCTTTGTGTTTTATTCCCAATAATCCCAATAAAAGTTTTAAAAACACTGGTCTTATCCGAGTAATATTATAAATCACCGCTCTTGTTAACTAATTATTTTCAGAAGTTTTATTGTACAGATGAAAGTTTATTTCAGATTACCCCCAATACAGTTGATTTTATCATTTCCCGCGAAATGTAAACACGTTTCCAAATATAGAAATACGCTCCTTATTTGGAAAACGTAGTACAGAACGAGAGTCTCACGAGATTCTCATCTGATGTTATAACGCACAATGGCCGATAATATGAAAATGTTTGAGTGGCCGGCTGATAATTCTGATTCGTAACGTCGACATCGTAACTAGGATTATCGCCAGCTTTCAGTTATGTTGAAATTTCAAGTACTTATGTTGGTGTCAACATAATTTACACATTATGATAGTCCCTACTTGCAAACCGTCCCGATTCTGACGAGAATGTCCCAATTTTAAATTCCGCTTTTACAGTAAGTGTTTGAGTAAGTATTATGTCAATTTGGACCCCAGAATGCATTCCGATACATTTCGATTGTAGACACTCCATTTACGATGGAGTCACGTTTCAATTTTTACATATGCGGTGTCGTGAAGAAAACCTTGAATGAGCATGATAAAAAAAATGTTCACAAAATGAACATGAAGTGGAGGTCCTACCCCTATTCGTTATAAATATATGTGTCGTATGTTCAGTGAAATTGTCAAGATCAATTAATAATTGTGAACATTCTAGCACCTTCATTTATTATTTGAACCTTACCAAACTTGCATAGATTGTTAATATCAACGAAAGCTCGGACAAGTTCAAAAACCAGCTATATCGGAGCAGAAACACCTGTGTTATGTGCCCTTGAATTATGAAAAATGCAATTTTTAGCCTTATGAACACACTAGCGCCTTCATTTTGTATTCAATTTTTCCCAAACTTGGCCAGATTGTTGAGATCGATAGAAGCTCGGACTAGTTTGAAAATCAGCCAGACCAGTAATACCGGAGTTGTGGTTATGGCCCTTTTTCAATATTTGGTAATATACACTGGAAACCCCAGGGTCGTGGGTTCAAATCTCACTGGAGGCATATATATTTGTTTTTTAGCTCTACTGATCAGAGATCAGCAGAGCTAATGCCGTGGTGCGGTGTCCGTCGTCCGTTTTTCCGTCCGAGTACAAACAATGGTAGTTAGGTGTCTAGTCACTTAAGGTTTGAACTCTGTGTCATTAGGGTTAATTAGGGTTAGGAGCCAATTAATCACATAAAACATGTCCAATTTTGGGTTTATGTGGCTAATTTGGGTTTATGTGGCTATCAAATTTGCATTAATTAGTCACTTAAGACTATAAATGTTAGAATGCCCATCTGTCCGTCCGTCAACTTTTTTTTGTAGCGACTACAACTCTAAAACTACTGAATGGATTTTCATGAAGCTTTACAGAAATGTTGCCCATGAAGTCTAGTTGATCCTAGCAAAAATTCATGTTGATGTGAAATCCAAGATGGCCGCCAAATCTAAAAATGTTTTAAATAAAAAACAAGTTTGTAGCGACTACTTCTTGAAAACTCTAAGTGATATTGATATGGGACTTTTTCTAAAATGATCAGCATAACATGATGTTTGTCCTTGTCGTAAATTGTTTTGATTGTTTTAAACATGGCTGCCAGCGGCCATCTTTGTTTACATAGAGTTATTTAGTAAAAACTTGTAGCGATTACTCCTCTGAAACTTCTTGACGGATTTCCATGAAACTTCACATGAATGTTGCTCTTGATGTCTCAATGATCATAGCAACATTTCAGGTTGGTCGGAAATTCAAGATGGCCGCTACAGCTAAAAATAGATTTCAAAAAGTTTTGTAGCGAGTACTTCTTGAAAACTATAAATGATATGGATATGGGACTTTTTCTAAAATGATCATCCTGACATGATGTAGGTCCTTGTTGAAAATCTTTTTGATTTGATGTTAAACATGGCTGTCAGCGGCCATCTTTGCTTACATAGAGTTATCTAATAAAAACTTGTAGCAACTACTTCTCTGTAACTAATAGACGGATTTTCATGAAATCTCACAGGAATGTTGCTCATGATGTCTAATTGATCCTAGCAAAATTTCAGGTCGGTCGGAAATTCAAGATGGCCGCCATGGTAAAAATGTTTTTTCAAAATGCAAGTTTGTAGCGACTATTTTTTGAAAACTATAAATGATATTGATATGGGACTTGTTCTAAAATGATCAGCATGACATGATGTTGATCCTTGTCAAAACATATTTTGATTTGACGTTAAACATGGCCGCCAGCGGCCATCTTTGTTTAAATAGAGTTATATAATGAAAACTTGTAGCGACTATTCCTCTGAAATTGCTTGACGGATTTTCATGAAACTTCACAGGAATGCTGATCTAGCTGTCAAAAACCTATCAGTAGAGGTTCAAGGTCATTGACCTCTTGTTACTTTTTTTTTCCGTAAGAAACCTTGGGAGTTTAGCTGCCTTTGTTTGATCAGTTTAACATAGAGCTTCAAAAATCTTCTTCTGTGAAACTACAAGAGATAAAGGTTAATATTGTTAGCTCTACTGGCCAGCAGAGCCTATGGGATGGCGAGTTGTCCGTCATCCGTCCGTCGTCCGTCAACTTTTGCCTTGTGAACACTCTAGACATATTCCATATAAGAGTGCACCATTCCGTCAACTTTTCTTTTATCAATATTTCTCATTGAATGTATATATGTGTCTATCATGTATGTTTCCCTTTTATTGTTTACTCTGTCAAGTGTCAACAAAATCAGTGAAAAAGAGAAATCTACAAAAGTTTAAAGAATAAAAGGAAAAAAATGTTTGCAAATGTTTAGAAATTTGACGGAATGAACTCTTGATAAAGTGACATGATGCTTTTATACGGCAGATAAATCGAAGTCCGAGATGTTTTTATTGCAAATGTCATTAGGTCTGATAAGAACATAAATAACACTAAATTATTTTACAACAGTTAACAAGCTTTTCTATCCAAAACCAGTACAGTCTAGGTTACTGTAAATCAAAATAATTATGAAGATTTTATTGCACAAAAATAAAGAACTTTTGTTGTTGCTAATGTCATCAAATTCCGTCAAACTCTCCGTCAAAATATGAAATTAGCAGCATCAATTTTAAAAACTTCAAAAAGATTTTTTTTATTGCATTTTCCTTGATATATTTTGTTTATACAGATCATTTTTCAGCCTTTTTAATCAATTACATTGCCAGTTTTATTAAAATATTTATTTTAAATTTGTCACACATTGATGGGAGATAATGGTGTACTCTTATATGGAATATGTCTCTACGGCCGTCATTATTAATCGAATCTTTACGAAAATTTGCCAGTGTCTTTATATCGATAAAAGCTCGAAAAAATTTGAAAATCAGCCAGAGCAGATTAATTTCACTGGAGTTATGGCCCATGTTTTGCTGAAAAATGCCATATTAAGCCTTGTGAACACTCTAGCACCTCCATTTATTATGTGATCTTTACCAAACTTGCAAAGATATGCTAATATTGATAAAAGCTCGGAAATGTTTGAAAACCAGCCAAATCGGATTGGTAACATCGCAGTTATGGTCCTTGTTTTTTCTGAAAATTGCTTATTTCTGCCTTGTGCTCTAGCACCTTCATTTATTATTTGATCGTTACCAAACTTGCACAGATTGTTAATACTAATGATAGCTGGGACAAGTTTGAAAATCAGCCAAATTGGGTAAGTAACACTAGAGTTATGCCCTTGTTTTTTTGCAAAGTGCCATTTTCTGCCTTGTGAACACTAGCAACTTCATTTATTATTTGATCTTTATCAAACATGCACAGATTGTTAATATCAATGAAAGCTCAAGCAAGATCGAAAACCAGCAAAAAAAGCATGTACATGTAAAACGCTCCAAACTGGGAAATTTGGTGTCAAGGCTAGTCCTAGGATTTTAAACCCTTTAGCCAAATCTGGCTAAAGACCTAAAATGTCTTTAGCCACACTTTTTCCGAGATATATTGGAACTTTAAGTGAAGGCGCTAAAACCTCGTGTTTGAGTAACTTAAAAAGAGTATTCTTTATTAACCTATAGGGTAGCAATATTTCCATATCATACATATGCTGCATTGTGCTTTAGTGCTTTAAAAAGGACAACACACAATTTATGTATAATGTATTTTATTTCACCAATTGTTGATCATTTTCATCTACCGCACAAACCTACCGAGTACGTTTAATTCAATTTGAAAAAACACACTCGGTAAAAAAAAATTTTTCTCTCGTCCGAAAATATGTACTATCCGAACTATTATGACACCGCTGTTTAGCGTCCGAGAAATATTGCCGATACTTGGTCGAAATACTGTCAATTACAATATTTGTTGATGCATTTTCTTGTTTTTAATGCCAAAATGTCTGTTTTATCAAAACATAAAGTAACACGCAATGATAATGTATTTTTATGGCCCCGAAATGTTTTTGGGGGCATATTGTAATCTCACCGTCCGTCTGTCCGGATTCTGTCTGTCTGTCCGGATTCCGTCATTCCGCAGTTCGTGTCCGGACTGTACCTTCAAAATCCCTGCATGGAATTTTGTGTAACTTGGCACAAGTGATCACCATAACAAGACGATGTGTTGCGCGCAAAACCAAGGTCAGTACCTTAAAGGGCAAGGTCACACTTGAAGTTCATAGGTCAAAAAACAGGAACGCAATTTCGTGTCCGGACCGTACCGCCACAACCCCTGCAGGGATTTTTAAATAACATGGCACAAGTGATCACCATAACAAGACGATGTGTCGCGCGCAAAACCAAGGTCCATACCTTAAAGCCGAAGGTCACACTTGAAGTTCATAGGTCAAAAACAGGTACGCAATTTCGTGTCCGGACCGTAACGTCACAAACCCTGCAGGGATTTTTAAATAACATGGCACTAGTGATCACCATAACAAGACGATGTGTCGCGCGCAAAACCCAGGTCAGTACCTCAAAGGTCAAGGTCACACTTGAAGTTCATAGGTCAATAACAGGTACGCAATTTCGTGTACGGAGAAGAAAAAACAAAGAAAAAAAAGAGAAAAAATCGCGATCTCTTGTGCCGCGATGATGATGATAATGCTACCAGCAAATTGGTGGCCGATATTATCTTGGAGGCTCTACCTTCATATAAAGGCTACCTTAAGGTTAACTTTTGTCTCGTTAAGATGATAGGGCTTTCATTTTTTATCCGATCTTTACCAAACTTTACCAGCTTGTTAATGTCAATGACAGCTTGGAAAATCTAAAAACCAGCTAGATTGGACCAGTAACAACGGAGTTATGGCCCTTGATTTAGTTAAAAATGCTATATTTCGGCTCGTTAAGACGATAGGGCTTTCATTCTTCATGCGATTTTTATCAAACTTTACCAGATTGTTAATGTCAATGACAGCTTGGAAAATCTAAAAACCAGCCGGATAGGATAAGTAACAACAGAGTTATGGCCCTTAATTTAGTTAAAAAATGCTATATTTTGCCTCATTAAGACGATAGGGCCTTCATTTTTCTTTCCAATCTTTACTAAACTTTCGTCCGTCGTCCGTCGTTAAACCCTTTTGTGTTTGTGATGTCGTTTGCATTTATTATTACTTTGCCTTCTTGTTTGTCTGTTTGCGTGTTTGTTTCTGTGTTTTGTGGTTGACTGTCCTCCTTGAATGCTGCTTTCCCTGTTCGATATTTTTATATTTCTTTTTACCAGATTGTTATAATCAATGGAAGCTCGGACAAGTTTGAACACCAGCCAGATTGAACTAGTAACAGTGGAGTTGTGGCCCTTGATTTACTTAAAAATGATATATTTTGCCTCGTTACGACGATAGGGCCTTCATTTGCTCAAGTGGATAATACTAAAGTCTGCAGTATTGTTTGCTTACAGGGACACGCATGATGGCTGGAAGTAACTTCTGGAGTGGGCATATTCTACTACAACCATGAATCATCAGCAGCAACTCCAAGACTCTGGCTTCAGGAACTGGGTTCGAGCTGGTCTTGGACTCAAGTATGTCAAAGAGGGATTGGAACCCTTCGTTGATAATACGGCGAACACGTTTCATGCTTCCATCCTGACAGGTATACCCAGTAGTAGTGTCCAATGTAATGTATGTACATTACAAAACCTGCTACCACATCCCAAGACAGCATGTCCAAGAACAGATCAGTACAAGAAAAACTGTCCCTGTAACAATACGAGAGGAAGAAGAATATGTCCCAATGGAGTCTGTGGTGCTATTTATGATGGAATAGTTGATTCACATCGATTCAAAGGTCCATCATGGAAGAACACCAAACTAAGTCAGTGGAAAACAAACCATTGGCAAATAGCCAAGTGCTTTATGTCTCCAAGTACAGACACGGCTGCAATCAGTACGGCTGCAGAAACAGACTGCGCTGGACTCTTAAGTGTAGCTATCAATTCGACATTCATTGAAAACTTTCTGATGACAAATATCAACCCTCCAAATGATAATTTCTCAAAGGTGTGTATAATTATATATTTCATTAATCTATTAACAACAACATTCTCTTTTCTCATAACAGTCAATGCTATTTATGCAAATTAAACTATTCTTGACAATAGAAGATGAGACAATCTCATTTAAATCATATCCTAATTACGCTTTGATACTCCGCTATAGGATCTGACCACACACCCTTGTAGGTCACGTCAGATCGACCTTTCATCTAATCAATATTCATGAGAACATCAACAGAATTCATCCAATGAAATCGCGCCTTACATAAGAACTTCAGACGACGTTCGAGTGAACTGAACAAACAAAACCCACATAAAACACATAGATCTATATCTGAATAAAGATAAAGTCTTCGTGTGTTATTTCTGTGGATTGCACGATAAATTCAAAGAAATACATGAAATGGCATGCTTTATATCAAGATACGAAAACAAGCATGGGCGCATGTCATGTGTGTTTTGAAAATATATATTCCACCGAAATTATTACGACATTAGTACTCTAAATAGTAAGGCATACTTCATCTGGCAGCTTAGTTCAGTTGGTAGCGTACTCGACTGTGATTTCGTTAAAAATGCTATATTTTGCCTCGTTATTATGATAGGGCCTTCATCTTTCATCTGATGTTTACCAAACATTAGCAGATTCTTTTACTTCTTCATTTGTATTATTATTTTTATATTAGTTTTTTTTTTATTTTTTTTTTATTTTTTTTTTTATTTTCTTTTTCTTTTTATTTTTTTATTTCTTATCGGATGCCGAGTTGTCCATCATCCGTCCGCCGTTCGTCCGTCTGTCCATCGTTAACTTTTGTCTCGTTAAGGCGATAGGGCCTTCATTTTTCATCTGATCTATACCAAACTTTACCAGATTGTTAATGTCAATGAAAACTCGGAAAATATCGAAAACCAGCCAAATCAAGAGCGGAGTTATGGCCTTTGAATTCGTTAAATATGCTATATATTGCCTTGTTAAGGCGATAGGGCCTTCATTTTCATCTGATATTTACCAAACTTTATCAGGTTTTTAAAAAAAATATTTTTTTATTTATTTTTATATTTCTTTATTTTTTTAGCTCTACTGGCCTCTTATGGGGTGCCGAGTTGTCCGTCGTCCGTCCGTCTGTCGTCCGTCGTTAATTTGTGTCTCGTTAAGAAGAAAGGGCCTTAATTTTTCATCTGATCTTTACCAAACTTTACCAGGTTGTTAATGTCAATGAAAGCTCGAACAAGTTTGAAAACGAGCCAAATCGGATCAATAACAGCGGAGTTATGGACCTTAATTAGTTAAAAATGCTATATTTTGCATCTTTAAGACAATAGGTTGTTAATTTTTTATCCAATCTTTACCAAACTTTACCAAATTGTTAATGTCAATGATAACTCGTAAAAGATTGAAAACCAGTCAGATCAAACCAGTAACAGCGGAGTTATGGCCCTTGATTTAGTTAAAAATGCTATAGTTTGCCTCGTTAAGACGATAGGGCCTCCATTTTTCATCCGATGTTTACGAAATTTTGCCTCTTTAAGACGATATTCAGTCGCTTCATTGATGTTATAAGAGCCATATTAGCCAGTAGAACGTCCACAGGCCCTCTTGGGCCTCATGTTGAAAGGCCCAACTGCCGTATAAAAGCCACTAGAGGGAGCTGGGGTAGGGTTTTCATTTAAATTTGTACATAGTTAAATCTTGGACACCTTTTTCTGATATTAAACAATTGTATTAGTAAAAAAGAAAATGTGAAAAAGTATCTTTTATTCATAGTTTCAAATACTTTTTTAAACCCATCTGACAAATATTTGAAAATATA
>JAWPHD010009946.1:0-98686 GCA_037043455.1 Cyrtodaria siliqua
ATGCAGAAATGACAGCGGCCGACATCTCCACGACAATCGGTGTAATGCAGAAATGACAGCGGTCGACATCTCCATAAAATGGGAGTAATACAGAAATGACAGCGGTCGACATCTCAATGAAAATGAGTGTAATGCAGAATTGACAGCGGTCGACATCTCCATGAAAATAGGAGTAATGCAGAAATGACAGCAGTCGACATCGCCATGATAATGGGAGTAATGCAGAAATGACAGCGGTCGACATCTCCATAAAATGAGAGTAATGCATGAATGACAGAGGTCGACATCTCCATAAAATGGGAGTAATGCAGAAATGACAGCGGTCAACATCTCCATGAAAATGGGAGTAATGCAGAAATGACAGCGGCCGACATCTCCATGAAAATGGGAGTAAAGTAGAAATGACAGGGGTTGACATCGCCATGAGCACATGTAAAACACTGGGCGTGAGACATACACCCGTGAGGAATTTCCTAACTAGGCATGGGACCCTTACGAGACATTTTGAAATGTCAACTTTGGTCGGACACCCGCAACCCCCCATAACAAACCGTAAGGATATACTTTAAATCGAGAGAATTTATTTAGTGTAGATTTATTTAAATCTTTTCCATTTATTTAAATTTGGTGCAGTCCATGTTAAATAGTGAAAAAATATCATGTTTTTGATCTAAATATGTTTTTTTAAAACAGCGCACTATTGTTCCATTTCATAATTTCAGTCCTTATTTATTTTGAAGAACTTTGCTGCGATGTGTTGGCGAACATTGCCGCAACTTTGCAGCGAACATCACCACAAGCATCGCCAGAACAGTGCAGAGAAACATTTTATGCAAATGAAGTTTGATGCAAAGTTGCAGCGAACATCGCCAGAAGATTACAGCTAAAAGCATTATGCAAATGAAGTTTGCTGCAAAGTTGCCGCACACTTTTACCATGCAAATGAGGTCTGCGGCAAAGTTGCGTTGAACATCGCCGGAACATCACCAGAACCTCATTTGCATATTTGTTCGCTGCAACTTTGCCGCAGACCTCATTTGCATGATAAAAGTGTACCGCAACATCGCCGCAAACTTGTTCGCCGCAGCTTTGCAGCAATGTTTGCCGCAGAGTTGCAGCAAATAGTCGCCAGAAGCCTATATTTTTGGTAAGGGTAAGGTTATACATAAGTTAATTTTATAACTTAGTAAATGACATGATCCACCCAATTTGAACAAACTTGAAAGGTCAATGCTAAGATGCTTAACATAATGTTTCATGAAAATTTTAGTGTTGGTTACTGAGAAGAAGACAGATGGATGACAGCCTATGGTAAAGCTGATCTTGCACAAGCCAGTTCAGCTTAGAAAACAATATAAAATGCAGTGTCCAATCTAGGATCTAAAAAGCAGGGGGGATTTTCCCCCCTTCCTCTAAAAATGTGGGGGGATTTTCAAAAGTAAAGGGGGATGGGTTCAAACAAATCTATTACACCCTTTTCATAACACCATTTCGACTGCAAGTCGCATAATTTTGAATATTTTTGATTCCGAGTCTGCGCTCATAAATCTACTTTCGTTTTCAATACATTAGTCTGCATTTGACAGTCAAAATGAAGCATTACAAAATTAGCGATTTCCCGTAAACGAAATTTAAATGCCAAAACTTTCCGATATATCATCGTATTTTCTCATTTCTTAGCAACATTTAATGTAATTTGGCAATAATAATTAATCAAAACGATTTAAAAACGAGAACAATGTGAAAACATTTGAAACGCAGATATTACGATCGATAAATTTCGTTAATTTTTCTAAAATTCGTATTACGCATTTGACTCGTTTTCAGTCAAAATACAGGGAGACATCGTTTTAATGAAATGATTTTGTATAATTTTTGAATTATTGGTGCATCATTTCTTACAGAAATTCAAGAAATCGCTAAGCAGTTTTATCTCTTGTGTTTTATATCTTATTCTGGTGCGTTTTATAGCATGCTTTAAATGCCATTTAAACATTTTTAATTACAATCCAAACATACTCAACTATCAGTCCTTTTGATTCCCCATGCCTAAGGTCATTCCCCATGCCTAAGGTCAAAGTACTACCACAGTATGTCCGGCGCCCTCAAGGGGCGCCGAACAATGAGGTCACTTTCGAGGTCAAAATACGTAACGTTGTATTAGTTGGCATGGGATTTTCGGCTAGGCACAGCCTTCAGTATACCAAAACAGAATTATTTTCATTATGAATTTTCATTTATTTCACGTTTTTAAGTAATTTGAGATTCCGTCCGATGATATCCCAAATTACGGTTACATTTTTACAAAATATTAATATAATAAAACAAATTGTGCAAAAACATTATTATTTTCAAAATCTTCGTTCGAAGACGCTTATAACGATATGCAAAACCTGCACAAACTCCAACAAAATCACATATAAATCTAAATTTACTTTTTTTTCATTTTGGGCAGGTGAGAGGAACCTTAAGATATTACTGTTTGCAAATGTGTGTTATAGATAACCATTTATGCAGTTGACGAATGAGGGTATTAAGGATACTCCACCAGTTGAATTGGAGATATATTATGACCACCTGTGACACAGGCAGGCGAAAAAATATTGCTTTCCTTTTTTTATTTAATAAATCAATAAATCAATAAAATTAAAGTAGGTCGGTAGAAATTTGTTTTAAATCAGTTATTTTCAATAATAGGAAAATCGTTCGTTTGTGGTTTTGTTCGTATTCAAAGAACTTTCAGATAAATGAACAAATATATCATGAACAAAACGTTTTTATTGCAATTAAGCATTTTGGGTCGGGGAGGTGTGTGTGTGTGAGTGTGGAACTCACCATGTCGAACATTAGTCTTGTATATGTTTCCATGTTTCTCAAATTATTAGGATTTTCTTGTTTCTTTAGGAGGGCTGGCGTGGCTCAGTGAATAGCGCTTTGGACTGTAACTTTAATAGACATGTACGATATAATTAAACAAGTACTGTACAGTACATTTGCTTAGTTGTTTGTTAAGTGTTAAGCATAATCTCTCTTTTTTCATTAAATAATTTCCTTTAAATTAATGTTTATAGTCCCTCCACCAATTAAACCAAAATGCTATAGGCACAATACAGTCTGGACTTTCTATTTCAGCAATACCGAAGTGTATCATAATGTGCACTACTGTTTGGTTAATTCTTTTAAATGCTATTTTTTCTGCGGCGACTCTTGTACTGAATTACTAAAGTAAAGCCGAGTACCAAACAATAATGAATAGTTTGTTAACGGATTCCCCATTTCGTAATGAGGCAGATGAACTAAAATTAACGACGATCGAGGTTAGAAAACTTACTACCTTATTATAGTGCACAACATGTACACAGGTGGAGATATAACAGGTAGTTAATCCCCAGTATATATACCTTGACACATAAAACGAAAACGAAACCTGTGAACAGGTATTGTCTGGATTCCTATGTCAAGTAAGTGGTATTAAAGTCAATTTTTCATTAAGCCACTGTACAATCTAGAACGAAAATCGAAGATGGCGGCGCCCGTCGTAAAACCTGTATACCTCAATGCATTTCCTACGATATGGAGAAATAACTGTTTGCCACCAGTGTCAATAACTCATAATAGTAGTTAATGTGGGTTTTATATTGTTTTGTAACAGTAACACACACCCATTATGTAATGACGGAATTAAAACGTGTTGTACCTGGTTGTCATGCTATTTTGATGGGTGGGTTTACTGGAAATCGCTAGAAAAAAATGCCTTTCACGGTATTTCAGATCAAATTCATTGAAGCTTTTTTTCTCCTCGTTTTTAGATCTACTGATCAAATATCAACAGATCTTATGCCGTGGTGCGGTGTCCGTCGTCCGTCCGTCTGTCTGTCCGTCCGTAAACATTTTTGTATCGCCTACTCCTCTGAAACTACAGAATGGATAATCATGAAACTGTACAGAAATGTTGCCCATAATGTCTAGTTGATCCTAGAAAAAGTGTTTGTTGATATGAAATCCAAGATGGCCGCCAAAGCTAAACATATATTTTTAAAAAACAAGTTTGTAGCGACTACTTCTTGAAAACTATAAGTGATATTGATACGGGCCATTTTTTTAAAATGATCAGCATGACATGATGTTTGTCCTTGTCGAAAATCATTTTGATTCGACTTTAAACATAGCTGTCAGCGGCTATCGTTGTTAACATAGAGTTATATAGTAACACATTTTAGCGACTTCTCCTCTGAAACTACTTGACTGATTTTCATGAAACATCACAGGAATGTTGCACTTGATGTATAATTGATCCTAGCAAAATTTCAGGTCGGCTGGAAATTCAAGATGGCCGCTACGCTAAAAATGTATTTTTAAAAAACAAATTTGTAGCCTCTATTTCTATGAAAACTGTAAGTGATATTTGATATGGTACTGTTTCATAAATGTTCAGCATGACATGATGTTGGTCCCTGTTGAAAATTGTTTTGATTCCACAGATTGTCATGAAACTTCACAGTAATGTTGATCTAGCTATCATAAACTTATCAGTACAGTTTCAAGGTCATTGACCTCTTGTTTTATTCTGTTTTGTATTTCATTTATATTTACGCTTAAAGTTCCATGCCAACTTTTAACATGTATATTGTGATATATTGTTTTACTTTAATCAGTTATATGAACTGAATGGTCGATCAAAAAAAAGAAAGAAACTATTTTTAAAAACAATAGGTAAACAATAGATATTGTAGTGCCTCGCTATTTTGCATTCTACTTTCGTTTTCACGATTTGAGGTTAGATCGATCTTTTGGATTGATATTTGTAATTTATTAACATAATGATTACGCTTTCAGTCTAATTTATCATCTAGACTAGAATCTATAAAGTTACCTTTTTGTAACGAGTGTATTCAGCCAAATTCTAGCTGTTTATTCTTATCGCGTGTTGTTTACATTTACATATGAATCCTTCCGGCAACCATATTGCATCCGGAATTACGTTGCATGATGGGATTGTTTACCATAGCAACTATTTGTGCGGCGAATTCAAATCTGTCAATTCGATCTTTTGATTCACGAAACTATCTTATTCCAAGGAGAATATTTGTTTTAAAGGTAAGGGTCAGGTTATTTAATCATTATTCTATGTGTATGAAATTTTACTTACGCTACTTTAATTCATAAAAGTGTTTTAATTCATGTTTGAAATAGGCGAGTATCAAACCGCACTTATTTGTATGTGCGTTTAGCGCACAGGAAAAGCGCACATTTGACGTTGCGCGTTTTAGCGTTGTTAGTGCACAGTGCACATTTGCGCACTTGTGCGCCGCACAGTTTTATTTGTGCAGTATAAATAGCTAGATCGCCTGCAGATCTAGGACTCCGAATTTTCTTCTAAAGGTTACACATTGTGTGTTATGTTGAACTTAGACTTTATTTTTGCATTTAAAATTCGATTATAGTTTATTTAATAAATAGATTCAATAGTAAATTTAGAATTTAAAACGATTTACTTTTAGAAGGTTTTGAATTGATATAAATATTTAATATAGAGATTATAATATTTATCAGCATATTGCTAGGGATTAAGTACTTAAAGTGTATTTCTAGTCAAAGAGAGTATTATTATTTATTAAGGAAAGTTGTTATTTGTTATATATTACTGATAATTCTACGTTATATGTTTTCCTACTAAGATATAAATAAAGAGAGGGAAACTTACTTCTGATTTTATACTTTGCTGTTTACCCCTTAGTTTTCAATAGTTAGATAATCAATAGGATGTCCATATAAGTTAATTTTCCTCGGAGTCCATTTCATTTAAACGTTAAACGCTACCAGCACGTAACATTATTGGCGGCAGAGCGGTGAGATCTGTTTAAATCAGCAGATCTAGAGATACGAACTTGAACGTTATTTTTGCAACAATATGCCTCGCAGAAGACAGCAGAGCGACAAACAGTCAACAAGCGACGATTATGACGATATGTCAGTGGCCAGTAATGACCACGAGGTTGTTTTCTCTACACAGACCATCAACAATCCTTCAGCAACAATGACCAACCGAGATGATACAACATGCGAAGTCAACCAAACCATCGAGGATACAAAGTCAGCACTGAGAGGTTACCATGAGCAGCAACTGACTAATCATAAGACGACAGTCATCACCAAAGAGATTACATTTTTGATGATGAAGCAGACATTCGCATAGAATCTGGTCCTCATAGTCTTAGTAGTAGACCTAGTATTTCACTTCAGCATGATAGCATAGATAGTATGGGTTTACCGGGTGTTAGTCAACAATATCAAATTGTTAATATACTGAGTCATGTAGTTTCAGCTTTACAGGATTTAAAGAGCAACATGGTACCTAGTACCAATCTTAGCCTAAATGCAGACAGCCAGCAGTCAGGTGATGATTCCCACTCTGTGACAGCATCTACAAATCCTACTCCAAGCAGTACACGATCAAAAACAAGAAATGAGTACAACCACTTCGGTGAGGGCTCGAGCAATCATAAACAACACAGGTCACAAGATGAAACGCGACAAACTGATTATGAGAACAACATACAATACAGGCCTTTTAGTGGAAGCGACACAGCGACTGGTTTATCCCGTAATAGGGACAACAATAACATTAACTCCACATCAATGACTCGTCAGTCCCAAAATAGAGTTGAATTTAATGACACTGTGCAAGAATATGCCTACAGCCCTGTCGAGATGACCGATTCTTATCCTAGATCAACAGGAAATAGAAACTCCATGTACACCTACAATAACCGGTATCCAGAAGCAGGACCCCATCATCAACAGCACCCTCATTTTTCTGGAAATTATCAACAACATAGAAATTATACAAATTTGGACAGAAGTCAAAATTCAACAAATACACAATTCAATGGTCATCATGTGAAGCTGCCAGCATTCAACGGAAAAGATAGTTGGAAAGTATGGATCAACAGGTTTGAGGCAATCGCAGCTAGACAACACTGGGATGAGGAAACCATGTTAGATCAGCTTTTACCACAGATCCAAGGTGAAGCAGGAGAGTTTGTTTTCACTCAACTTCCAAAACCAGTATTGTCGAGATATCCAGCACTAGTTGAGGAGCTAAACAGTCGTTACAGGAAGGTAGAAACATCAAAGACTTTCGCAGCAAAATTCTCCCGAAGAGTCCAGAAGATTGGTGAAAAGGCTGAAGAATTTGCGGCCGACTTAAAACGATTATACGATAGGGCACACCAGGAGAGAGACAATGGCACAAGACAGGAAGATCTAGTGAGAAAGTTTCTGGATGGTCTTCGAGACGACGAAGCAAGGTTCGAGGTTGAGTATCACAAAGAACCTGACAATATAGATGATGCAGTCTACCATGTAGTGAACTTTATTCAGACAAGGAGGCGCAGTTCTCCAGACGTTTACGCAGAGAAGAAAGCGAAGAAGTATGCGCGAAGGACAAAGATGGACGAGCATTGTAGTAGTGAAGAAGACAGCATAGACGATAGTGAGACAGAGGAGCTTGAATATGCATGTAGAGTACCGCTAAAGGACATAGTACGTCAAAAATCAAAACTACCAGACAAAGAGACGCCCATTAAGCAGAAAGAAACGGAGACCCCAAAATGTGCAGAAACTGAGAGTAACAAGTTACTCAAACAGCTGTTAGAAAAGATAGAAGAGCTAACACAGGCTAATCAACAGAATAAACAAAATACAATTTCATCAAGAAATCAAGTATCCAAGAGAGATAATAGCAGAATTACTTGTTACAACTGTCAAGAGAAAGGACACTATGCCAGAGAGTGTCCAAACAAAAGGGAAGAGGTATCTGGTTATAGACACACTCAACAGAATAGAAGAGGGTACCATGAGCCCATTAATTCGCATGTATACAACACTAATACAAGCCATTTAAACTAGAACGGGCTTACCCTCAAGGCCAGAGGGAGGCCCATCATATCAAACAAGGCCAAAGTGAATTTGAAAGTTTGAAATCTGTAAAAAGGAGCAAGACATTAGCTGATGGAGTGTATGTCCAGGGTTTTATTCAAGGTCAACGGGTACTATTTACAGCAGATAGTGGCGCATCAAAAACAGTCCTGTCAAAGAAAGTGTACGACAAACTCAATGAAGATAAGCGTCCAACATTAACTAGGTCAGCTAGGCTAGTAGGCGCTGGGGGAGCATCACTCAACGAATTTGGTAAAGCTGTTTTTGAAATAAAAATTGGAACATTAAGCATCAGTCAAGAAATCATAGTTGCCGATATAGACGATGAAGGTCTACTGGGCGTAGATATCTTACAAAACGGAGACGGAGGACCAGGAGATATTCTGTTGAGTAAAGGAGTACTTTTACTTGATGAGCACGAAATACCTCTAATTCAAATTGGTCTTCAGGGAAAACTTAGAAAAGTAACAGCGGCTGATCACTTTGTGATTCCTCCCCAGAGTGAAGCGGTGATAGACGTATATATTATATTGAACGCAGGGAATATGACGATTGGTGTGAAAGTTCTAACTATGTTATAGAACCAACCGAAAATTTCTGCGACAAATACCCCCTGCAGATGGCGAATGTTCTCGTAGACATCATCGATGGTGTCACAAGTAAGGTTAGGGTGTTAAATCCTTTTCCAACCTCAGTTTCAATTAAACAAGACAGCGTAGTCGGTCAAGCGGAACTAATTCAGGCAATTCCGGCAGTAATCACCAATCGAGAACATGCAACAGATCAAGCAAATAACTACACACTACGTAGAGTTAAGTTTGAAAACTTGTGTGTTACACCAAAGCACCTGTTAACAACCCCAGAGAAGGAAATTGAAGCGATCCCCACACATCTCACAGAACTTCATGAGAAGGCCGTAAAGGGTCGAACATTTGAAGAAAAACAGAAAGTGGCGAATATGCTTACTAGATTCAAGGACAATTTTTCAAAACATGACTGGGATATAGGCCTCACCAGTCTAGCTGAACATTCCATAGAGACAGGTGACGCCCTACCAATCAAGCAAGCACCGAGAAGAGTTCCATTAGCTTTCGCTAATGAAGAGAAAAAGGCGATTGAGGACCTTCTCGCAAAAGGAGTGATAAGAAAAAGCACATCACCATGGGCTAGCCCTATCGTCCTTGTCAGAAAGAAATCAGGTGCAGTCAGACCTTGTGTTGATTATAGGTGTGTAAACGCGTTGGTGAAACCAGACGGTTACCCAATGCCGCGAGTTCAAGATTGTTTAGACTCTGTAGCAGGTGCAACCTTATTTAGCACCTTTGATCTTACTAGTGGATATTTTCAGATTCCTCTCAAGGCTGATGACATTAAAAAGAGTGCTTTCGTCTGTAAATTCGGACACTTTGAGATGGTTAGAATGCTTTTCGGACTAAATAATGCAGCATGCACTTTTCAACGAACTATGGAACTTGCATTACAAGGTCTTCAATGGGAAACTTGTTTGATATACATTGATGATGTCATTGTATTTGGGACAAGTTTTGATCAGCACATGGAGAGAGTGAGACAAGTATTAGAGAGAATAGAGAAAGCAGGGCTAAAGTTGCGTCCAGACAAGTGTGAACTATACAAGAAGAAGTCGTTTTTCTTGGGCATGTTGTGTCTGGTAATGGTGTCAAACCCAATCAACTAAACATCGCTAAGATAGTCGAGTGGCCAACACCAACTACTTCAAAGCAGGTAAAGCAGTTCGTCGCCATGGGATCTTATTACAGAAAGTTTGTAAAGCATTTTGCAAAGATAGTAAGACCTATGGTTGATCTTACCAAAAAGGGTAAAGTCTTCAAGTGGGATGCAGCTTGCAAGAACGCATTTGAAAACGTCAAAGCAATTTTAGTTAGTCCCGAGATTATTGGATATCCACTTCAAGATGGCGGTGAATTTGTTCTTGATGTAGACGCGTCGGATTTGGGTATCGGCGGTGTTCTTCACCAAGTACAAGAAGGAAGAGAACGCGTATTGTCATATGGCAGTAGAGCACTCAACAAAGCGGAGCGGAACTATTGCATCACAGAGAAGGAGCTTCTGGCTATCAGATACTTTGTAGACTATTATAGACAGTATCTGCTAGGTAGGCGTTTTCTTGTGAGAACTGATCACCAAGCATTGGTGTGGTTATTTCAGCTTAAGGAACCCAGAGGGAAGATAGCACGCTGGATAGAGATTTTGGCTCAGTACGACTTCTCTATTGAATATAGGCCTGGTAAGAAACAGGGACACTGTGATGCTTTGTCGAGGTGTGAAAACCCAAAGGATTGTGACTGTCCTCTACAAGATACCAACGAACCACTCAGGTGTGGACCTTGCAAGAAATGTAAGAAAAGGGCAGAGGATATGATGCATCAGGGCTTCTATGATCACGTCGAGTTTCCTGTGCCCGCAGTTTCATTAGAAAAGTAAAATAGCAGCTGTCTAAAGCAGATAGAGGAGGTAGTTAGAACAACACAGCAACAGGAAGCCAGCGATCAGCCCGGTCCATCTAACGAAAAAGATCCAGCTAACAGCAAGACTTCACAAACCGACTATAACTGGTCATGGGCTGGTGGTCAGCAACTGGCAGATATTAGACTTCTTCAAGAAAGTGACCACGATATAGCACCAATTCTTAAGGCAAAACTCGAGAATAAGAGACCAAGTAGTGAGGACGTATTATCATTTAGTTCAGCTTCTCGACATTATTGGGTACTTTGGGACGTCCTTATAGTGAAACAGGGTATACTGTTTAAGAAGTTCGTCAGAAAGAATGGCTGTGGTGAACATTGTCAGTTTGTTGTGCCACAGTGCATGAAGAAAGACATGTTATTCCAAATGCATAACTCCATTTTATCTGGTCATCTCGGTTGCAAGAAAACCAATGAGAAATTACTACAGCGCTGTTACTGGTATTCCATGAAAGGGGACGTCGGGATACATGTGAAACAGTGTGATATTTGCGCAGCAGATAAAAAACCAATGAAGACGCCAAGAGCCCCTATGGGTTCGATCACTACTGGAGCACCATGGGATGTGGTAGCAACCGATTATTTAGGACCTCTCCCCATATCACCACGTGGTAATCGATATATCTTACTACTAACCGACCATTTCAGCAAGTATGTAGAGGTTCTTGCAGTGCCTGACCAGACCGCCGAGGTATGTGCACAGAGAATACTCAACGACTTTATCTCTCGATGGGGTTGTCCTCTGTCCATTCACAGTGACAAAGGGAGAAACTACGAAAGCAGGGTATTTAGGGAAATGTGTCGCATGCTCGAGATTAGGAAGACAAGAACAAGTCCACGAAATCCCAGGTGCAATGGTCAATCGGAGAGGTTTAACCGAACACTTCTTCGAATGACCAAAGCATATTTATGCGGCGAACAAGCAGAGTGGGACCTACACCTTGGTTGTCTTGCGGGAGCTTACCGAGCTACCCCAAACGAAGCAACCGGTTTGACGCCAAACTTACTTACCATGGGTAGAGAGGTTAGATTACCATCCGAACTGGTTTTCTGTAGTTCCACAGCTAACGACAATGAGCAAGTGACATCGTATGGCGACTATGTTAATTTGCTACGGGGTAGAATGCAACACGCGCATGAGGTGGCGCGAAAGCATCTATCGTCATCCGTGAAACGAAATAAAGAGTTATATGACGCTAAAGTGGCTCTAAATAAGTACGAAGTAGGGGACCTGGTGTGGTACTTGGCAGAAGCAAGAACAGTTGGAATAGCTCACAAGCTCGAAAGGACTTATGCAGGTCCATATGTAGTGAAAACGAAGATGTCACAAGCAAATTTCATTATCCAGATGGATAGGAATGGCAGTGAGAAACTTGTGCATCACAACAAGCTCAAACCATATGAAGGAATCAAACCCCCGAGATGGATTTTGCAATTGAAAAAGAACTGGAGTAAGAACAAAGAGACTACCAGTAAAGAATAGAGCTAGAAGTCAAGATAGGAACTAGCTGAGAGAGTAAATGATTTTAATCAAGTTTTAAAGATGTGTATGCTGTAATACATTCATCTTTTGTTAGTTTGTAAATTTATTGTTTTTTTTTTTAAAGTGTGTATTTTGATGGACAATTAGAAGTATGTAGTTAAAATGTAGTAATGGGAATTATGTTTTTCCTAGATGTAAATAGATGCGAGTCGACTGGTGAATGCTGAGAAAGCAGTTCATCACAGATCCAATGAGAGGTGTTTCAACATGTGATATGTTAGAATACACAGAAATAAAAGTATCACCTTTTCAGAGTTTTACTAACAGTTTGTCGACCAGATGCATGCTGAGAAAGTTGTTGCAGAATTCAACATGATTCAACGCAGAATCGATTTAAGAAGTAAATAGTGAAATAAGCTATAGTATTAGTGGACTCGACCAAGCTGAGATAGCGCAGTTTTATAGATCCACTGATTCAACGTATAATCGGATAAGAAGATTATGTAAATATGTAGAACACAAAATAGTAGCTAATTTTAGTAATAAAAACTATGACTTTTCATAGTTTGTAACTTAACTAGTGAACCGACTAAGCTGAGATGGTTGTCGCAGAACTCCACTTTGTTCAATGCAGAATATATGGGAACTTATACTGGTGACGGCGGACGAAGCTAAGACGAGGAATAGTCAAGGGACGGTGTATGCCATAGACAGTAGTATGAAGATGTGTAAATAATTACACGGGTTAGTGTAACCGACAGAGAGTGGGTCATTACGTACGACAGATGCTAAACAGTACTAGATAAAGATGATAGAAGGATGTTAGAGAGATATATAAAGAGAACCGACAGACAAATGTGAAGATTTTCTGTGAAAGAGAGAAGGGTCTAACTACACCACCGGGTCACTTGAAGTTTTAGTTTGTCAGCAGAACGGTCACAGAAGTAAGATGTTAAGAGACGTATACCATGATCAAGTGGCAGTAATACCTATGAGAATGACAACACAACCACAGATGTGTTTTATGATTTTATTTTTGTAATAACATACATATATTATATATGGTTATTAAACTGGATTCAACCAAATAAGAGAGCAGTTGAAGTTTGTCATGTCATTCAAGAGGTCTAAACTTCTGTTTACCAATAGTCTTAGCACTACAACGATTTTGTTTGTTTTGTCTTCTTCAGAACAAGATGTCAACCGTGAGCGATCGAGGACGGCGGGCATACCAGTGTCTTAAATGTCTACATCGGTATGACAAGGTCTACATAGAGGCGAGGTATAGAGTGATAGATCACATTATGAAGCATCATATCAGCCAAGATGAGACGCCCTTTCATTGTGGATTGTGCCTTTTCCGATGCATGAAGTGGGAGGAGTTGCTGGCGCACACCACAACATTCAGGAGGCACCGGATCATGCTTCGCGAGAAAGATGTAGTGGACACTCCAGAAATGCTGGTCGCCAGCAAGAAACCTTACATCATATCAGACGTCGATATGGTAGCTTTGTCGGCGGATGCGTCAAACCTCCACTGGAATTCTTTGGCTGAGAGGAAGGGACACACCACACCAACACCCGATATGTTGACACAGGCCATGAACACAGCATTCCCGTTGAGTTTCCCCGACGATTCAGCAGGATGGGACACTCAACAAAGTGTACTTGCCCCAATGCCAACTTTGATTGACCTTTTCCCTCAACTAGATGGTGATGAGCGACACGTCAGGCATACGCTACCAACACCACCATCAATGCCACATCAGTCAGAGTCGCTCACCTCACACTTATTTACACCAGCTTCACTACCAACACAACCATCAATGCCACATCAATCAGAATCACTCACCTCACACTTGTTTACACCAGCTTCACTGACCACACCATCATTTGTGTATAGATCACCAGCATTTGTACAGAGGTCACCTTCATTCATGCCTAAATCACCAGAATTACCACAGAGGTCACCAGTATTATTACAGAGACCACCATCAGCACCATTGACCACACTACCACCACTGTGTCAAAATCAAGCCAGCACACATACAGCTGTAATCACCTCACAGTACTCACCACTTTCATCGGCAGCAACGACATCTACCAGACCACCTGTACACTCTGACGTGACAACGACATCTCCTGCTCCAGAGAGCATATTGGCTTCATTACTGGGCACACCAAGCCGTGATATGAGACCTTTGTTAGCCCCAACAAAAACCATGAAGCGTGCCAGAAGTGTCTCGGAATCATCCATTCCTCATTATCAACGACCACCTCGGATGCTTCCGACATAAGGAACAAGACCTTAGTGGAGATACACGACACCCTGAAGCTCAACTCGGCAACCATTTGCAAACTGTTGGAAGACAACACCAGGGCAGTAAGAAGGCAGGAGAGAGCCATGGTAGATATGAAAGATGCCCTCCAGTCTCTTACTGCTCTGCTGAAGCCTGCCCAGCCAAAGGACCATCCTCCACCGCAGAGTTCCTACAAACGGACGAAGGAAGATCGACCATCTCCGAGAAAAGGAAATAAGGAAAACAGATGGAAGAGATTATAATTTATATCATACGCCATATAGAGGACAATTTATTACATATGCCACATAGAGGACAATTCTAGTACGTTTATTTACATAGAGGATATTTCAAGTGCGTATACCTACATAAGCCATATAGAGGACATTTCTAGTGCTAACATTTAAGGAAAAAACATTTGAGGAAGTTTCTAGTGCTAATATGTATGGAAGGAACAATCAGTGACACTTTCACTACAGTGAATATTACTTTTAGGAACAGTTGTAACTTGTTTACCAACAAATACTTTATTGGTGTGGTTTTATATTTATTGCATAATGATGTATACATGTATTTAAATATGTACAGTAATACTCATGTTAAGAGAATGTTGGAAGTGATAGTGATATAGGTCATGTTTAAGGAATAGTTATGTAACGATTAAGATGTTATTTTCAAAACTTTTAATTCTAAATTGTGATAGGAAATGCTTTAGGGTTTCTCATATACTCGTATGTTAATGTTTAATTAATAGGGTAAATGGGTTATTATGTTTAGCTCATTGTCTGAGTGCTAACTCACTTTCAACATATTTAATGTCATTATTATTGTTAACTTTGTATTTGCAATTTGTAAGGTGTTAGGAGGACCTTTAACACATTAAGAGGGGGGTAATATAGTGCCTCGCTATTTTGCATTCTACTTTCGTTTTCACGATTTGAGGTTAGATCGATCTTTTGGATTGATATTTGTAATTTATTACCATAATGATTACGCTTTCAGTCTAATTTATCATCTAGACTAGAATCTATAAAGTTACCTTTTTGTAACGAGTGTATTCAGCCAAATTCTAGCTGTTTATTCTTATCGCGTGTTGTTTACATTTACATATGAATCCTTCCGGCAACCATATTGCATCCGGAATTACGTTGCATGATGGGATTGTTTACCATAGCAACTATTTGTGCGGCGAATTCAAATCTGTCAATTCGATCTTTTGATTCACGAAACTATCTTATTCCAAGGAGAATATTTGTTTTAAAGGTAAGGGTCAGGTTACTTAATCATTATTCTATGTGTATGAAATTTTACTTACGCTACTTTAATTCATAAAAGTGTTTTAATTCATGTTTGAAATAGGCGAGTATCAAACCGCACTTATTTGTATGTGCGTTTAGCGCACAGGAAAAGCGCACATTTGACGTTGCGCGTTTTGGCGTTGTTAGTGCACAGTGCACATTTGCGCACTTGTGCGCCGCACAGTTTTATTCGTGCAGTATAAATAGCTAGATCGCCTGCAGATCTAGGACTCCGAATTTTCTTCTAAATGTAACACATTGTGTGTTAGGTTGAACTTAGACTTTATTTTTGCATTTAAAATTCGATTATAGTAACTTTAATAAATAGATTCAATAGTAAATTTAGAATTTAAAACGATTTACTTTTAGAAGGTTTTGAATTGATATAAATATTTAATATAGAGATTATAATATTTATCAGCATATTGCTAGGGATTAAGTACTTAAAGTGTATTTCTAGTCAAAGAGAGTATTATTATTTATTAAGGAAAGTTGTTATTTGTTATATATTACTGATAATTCTACGTTATATGTTTTCCTACTAAGATATAAATAAAGAGAGGGAAACTTACTTCTGATTTTATACTTTGCTGTTTACCCCTTAGTTTTCAATAGTTAGATAATCAATAGGATGTCCATATAAGTTAATTTTCCTCGGAGTCCATTTCATTTAAACGTTAAACGCTACCAGCACGTAACAATATATTAAGCTTCTGTATGGAGTTACCTCCCCTTCATGAACATTTCGGTCTATAGTGCAGGGCTTTCCTTTATAGCCGGTAGGCGGGTGATGTCCCTCCTATTTTGGAGCTGATCGGCAGCTTTTAGCTGCCCTCAATACAGCAACAACAACACAAACGACTAAACATGAAGTGTAAATGACACAATGTTGGTGCTGCTCCATCAGTACCATGCAGCTTTATTTCCCTTGATCTTACTAAAAATGGGGTGTATTTACCACTTTCAGTGACACATCTAGTTATAGGAATAATGTAAAGAAACTTCTTTGTGTAGAGTATTAACTGTTTATTACATTGCACCAATAATATATTTGCAGATATTGTTGAAGACGACAAAATACGAAAAATACGAAAAATCATGCAACAAAAAAAATATTTATATAAAAGCAGGTACATGTACCATTATTACAATAGAGTAATCGCACACAGAGTGTTTATAGTGTTCACGTTTTTACAGGAGTTATATCTTTGTTCGGAATTTCCATTTGGAAATCGGTGTGCTAACAGAATTTGTTTGGCACATTATTTTTTCGGAGGCTCAAGTACATTTGATATGTCATTTAGCTGCACAGCTGAAGGTCGTTTGTACTTCCGAACTCCTTAAACGCTACTGTGACCTGTCCAATCCATTATAATTTGTTCACCCACTCCAGCTTGAAATAAATAGGTTGCACACGTTCTTTTCCAGACTGATTAGTAAAATTACATACAAGGCCGGCATCCTTTCTGATTTGTTTCATCATAGAGTCCAAGGCGTTTAAATACTCCTCGTACAGACGTACAACGCTTCTATCGGAATTATCGGCAATTGAATAGAGCTTTGTTTTTATTTGCTACACTTTATGATTTAATCCACCTTTAAATGTTTTATTTGAACGTCCAATAAAATGAACATATTTACCTATGCTGTCATTCCCTATGTTAAACTGTGTAGTTTCTAAATCGTGCTGTTTGTCACTTCCGCGCATCCCAAATAGCCTACAGTTATAAAAGAATACTAAACTCTGTAACGATTTTTCACTAGCGATGCCAAGGGCTCCCGAAGAACTTCTTGTTTCGGGGCGATTGGTATTGCTTGCTTGATTTCGGAACCAAATTTTTGTTGTGTAACCCATTTCCTTTAGGAGTCAAGACATTTTCGAAAATGTAGAAATCTGTCATCTTTTTCATTCATGACGTTTAAATCATTTACCCCACAGTCGCGTAAATGTTCCACTGGATAGTTAATACAATGATTTTGCCGGGTACAGTTCTCCGTTTCACCTCAAATATAAATCGACTGAGCCATTTATTTACATAATCAACGGTGAAAGAGTGCAATTCTGGGATAATGTCACCAGGTACACGTTTGTTCCTGGTTTTACGCCACTCAATGAAGACGTCCAAAGCCCAGTATGTGGATTTGCGTGTATTCTTTGGCACGCACTCTTGTATTCTTGCTTTTATGTCGGAAACAAAATTCTGAAAACGTTTCAAATTTGCAGAATTGTCGTAATTTTTAGTGTTTACCGAGCCACCGTACTCAACACTGGCATTACTCACCATTAACACTACGATCATTGTTTAGAAATATTTCGTCAAGCCTGAGACAACATCTACTTGTTGAGATAAAGAAAAGTTTACCTCGTCATAATAATCCGAAAATTGAATCGTTTCTAAATAATCCTTTCCTACACTGTCCGTTTGTTTCGAAAGTTCAGTGTCAATCCAAACAGTGAGGATGCAAAATATTGTTTCTCTTTCGAATCTGCTAGCTGCGACATTGCAGTGTTTTCAGAATCATTTCAAATGCGACCATGTTTTAAAAGTGGGTACTTACAGCTTGACATCTGTATAAAGAATGGCATAAGTCAATGGCAAAGTCCCAGGCTGACAGTTTGGCGGGAATGTGGTGCCGCTTCCAGTCAAAATACTTGGCCAATAAAAACAGTTGGCCATATGCCAATATTTCTATGATTTATTATCCTACACATGTCGTAATACCACGACGTACCCATATGATCGCTGTGAACATGTTCGCTTACAAAGCAGCTCGCGCTCATATCATGTCTCGTGGCGTACTCAGTGTTATATATTATAATGTATGGGGAAGTGTGAATAAATATGGTTATAATACATACAACTTTTCTTGATATAAGCGTAATAAGTATAGTGCTATATGTTAAAACAGATATATCATAAACATGTCGTGCATCCCGTGGAGTCAAAGGCAGAAAGGTCACCAAACTATGGTACGAGTATAATTTACGATACTCATGAAACACGAAAATGTTTATGATATGTCTATAACTTATTGCCACTATATAAACGCAAAAGGGTTGGACTAAACGTTCTAACAACATTAGTTAATGCCCTTCCCGAAAAAGTAATATACATACAAAGGAAGACAATTACACAGGTAAAAACACATAACTTGCACATAATATCATGATTCAAGAAAAAGTGGTGAGAAAGAAAAACTAAGAACTCGTGAAGGAGAATGAAATATAAAGACTGTGTCACGTTCGAAAGAAAAGAGTCAATCAGCATGAAAATCTAGGCAAACCTCTGTGTTTTCATCTTATGTACATTCGAACTGCTTCCAAAAGCATTTGATTATCTTCATCTAAACCTTGTTTGCGATCAAAAGTAATTGTTGTATTTAAATTTAATATGTGAAATGTACAAGTTGATTGAAACAAACTTATCCGTTGTGTACGAAATGAGTAACGGTTGAAAAAGTATTCAGCGTCATCTATTGCAGAACCACAATCGCAATTTGATGGTTCTCGTAAACTGTTTAAATAAAAATCAGTATTAAGGTTGCTGCAATAATTTTGTGTTCTTGCAAGTAAAACAGCCAATAATCGATGACCAGTTAAGTAGTGTGTTGGAACTTTTAAGCTGGGAAAAACAGAACTTAACAGTTTCTTCTTGAACATCGAAATAGATTGTGAGTTGCGTATATCTACTGGTAAGCAGATAATAAGAGATGCAGGTACACACGAGTTATTAAATAGTTCAGTTCTCCGAGCAGTAGTGTAATACTTATTACTATTTCGAAGGTTGTAGGAGCTCACTTTACTTACCAATTGTGGGAACAGGTTTGAAATATAGTTTGGAGTTGTTCCATATTTAATTTTGCATACTGTAATAGGCTTTTGCAGTTTTCTCCTATCGGAAAGTAAAATTCATCCTATTTCGGCTAATAAACGATGTATAGATATAGAACGAGTTAGTCCAGTTACTGTGTGGGCTGCTTTATATTGTTATGTTTCCAAAGTGTCTTTCTCGCACAAAGTACAACCGTCACATGTAGTTGAAGCATACTCAAAGATTGGACGCATGTAGGATAAATAAATCCGATTAAGTGTTCTTCGAAATACTTTATATTTTAGCATTCGCATAAATCCTAATACATTTGTTGAGGAAGCAACTCCATTTCGATGTGCTCGTGCCATTTTACATTATGACTAAGATTTAAACCTACGTGTCTATGGTGATCAACACATGTCAGCTGGATATTATTAAGATGTAGGACTGGGCGACGGTCATTTTCAAATAAAGAAAAGAACATTGCTTCTATTTTGTTTGGATTAAACTGGAAAAGCCATTTCTGTGACCATTCAGTAATCATCTGTAAGTCATGGTTTAAAATACCTTCACTTTCCAAAGGCTCTAATTATAAGATTGTCACAAATAAAGACACTTAGGCAATGAATCCACATAAACTGCATCGACTGCCAATGAGATTGAATATAGGATTTATAATTTCCTCACAAAACACATACTACTCCGTGGTATTTTACAGAGCTGTTAACAACCAAAGACGAGAGCGCGCACCTGCCTTACTTCAAAAAGTGAGAACGAGCAGAATGAGTATTAAATAAAACAAATTAAATGCAGTGAAATAAATGAAATAACCGATGGAAAATAATTTTAGCCCAATAAATTATTTATTCAACAGTACTTCTGATTTTTCCCTTTCTTGGTTTCAAACATAAAAAAGAGCGCCATTTGCATACATAAACAATATTAAGTCCCATTTTATTCACCGCTGCGGTTAGGTATACTTTCAGTGGGTGTATCTTCCCTACATTATAACGGTTTTGTTAACTAATAGTCGGACTAGTACTATTTCAGCACAGAAAATAGAACGAAATACTCGACTGTCTATATTCCATAACGCTCGTCCACATGTTTGGCATAGAACTTTGAAAATCCCACAGTTTACCACCTTTCACTGTCTGATTTTTTTTCTACTTTCACTTGTGTATAAACATTGTCAAATTTACAACTTCTCCAACATCCACTAGGTCAGCAGATGACGTGATGCGGTTTTCTCTGAAGAAATATAAAAGATCGGACAGGGAAAGTACCATTCAAGGACAGTCAACCACAAAACACAGAAACAACCATGCAAACAGACAAACAAGAAGGCAAAAGTAATAATAAAAGTAAACGACATCACAAACACAAAAGGGTTGACAATAGGGCTACCGCCTTGGAACGGTCAGTGGCAAAGTAGGTCGCTGGGGGGTTTAAACCGGTTCTAGGGTGCACCGAACCTCACACTTACCCTACTGTCATCCCATTAAAACAGGACAGTGTCAATAAAGAAATCCCCGCCATTATCTAATCACTAAAGTCAACAAATGATTTCGAAAAAAAGGCTGCCAGTGCCAGTAAAACAGTAAAACTTATATTTACAAAATTAGTATAGAAAACGGGTTATTTGATTCAAATATTTTTTTATTGAAATACATTCTTGTGGTCTCATAACCGAAGTGTTGCGATTTTGAGAATCAATAGTGGAACCCAGCGATTGGAAGCTAGCTTACTCTCAAAGCTTACTCTTCCAAAAAGGACACGTGTACTGAAGTTCATTTCATTCCCCGCAAGCTAAGGAATCTAAGATTGTTCAGATGGAAACAATGTATGATGATCACGGATTCCTCTGTATCATTTCCTATCTCTCTTGGTTGATAATGTGTTGACGAACATTAGGCCATACGAATTTGATTTTTAGTTTTTCAGAATTTCCTCTGGAAAAGTTAAGGGTGGGCGAGCGAATTCTTTTTTATAAACAATTTTGAAATTTCAATGTTTCCCAGGTGAGCATGTTGAGGCAGGGGCGAGCGATACTTTTTATTCAAATATGCTTCTTTACAATGCCTTTATGCACAATTATTGTATTTAAATGCATGTATGTCTATTATGTTTTTATCATTGATTAAAGTGTATATACTATTCAAAACGTGTAATGTGTTGCTAATATTCCAATACCAGATTATTCAGCATGCATCCAAGACAGTATCTCAATGAGGGTCTTTGTATGATTATGACAATGACCAACACAGTGATCCTATATGTATGTAAGCAATGCAAACACTGACAAAAAATATATCTTGAAATAAATACAATTTATGTATCGAAACTGGCGGATAATGAAACTAACAGCAAACAAAAGATCAGAACACATCATGTTAACACTAATACCATTAGTCAATAGAAAATAAAACATCTCATATTCATCTGGTGTTAATAAAGGTATATATGGAGATTTTTGGTGCAAGACTGTTCAGGTGCAGGTCAATACTAGTTGTGTTTGGTAGAAAATAAATACTGAAAATGTGATCCCTTGGAAGCAGCAAACAAAAGCAAAAAAGTCGTCCATTTCTATTGATTTAATATAAATGCACCAAATCTAGGCCTTCATCTTTCCCTGAGGGATTGGGCCAATGTTGACCCAGGTAGAACTTTGATGAAGTAGCATGAGATGAACTGACGTGCATCATACCAGAACCCTATGCATTTTACTTTCAGAGGAAGAAATTTATCCAGATAACGATTGATGCTATGGGATTTTCACCCCCTAAAATGACCTCCTATTATTTTTAAGATATGTGTAAAAAAATACACAGTTGTTGCAGTTTAGTATGAGGTTTGGTGCACCCTAGAACCGGTTTAAACCCCAGTGGCCTCCTTGCCACTGACCGTTCCAAGGCGGTAGCCCTATTGTCAACCATTTTGTGTTTGTAATGTCGTTTGCTTTTATTATTACTTTTGCCTTCTTGTTTGTCTGTTTCCATGTTTGTTTCTGTGTTTTCTGTTCTCCTTGAATGCTACTTTCCCTGTCCGATCTTTTTTTTATTTCTTCTATCTAGTGTTATCATAAAATAGTTTGTAAAATGTATGGTCTAATGGTTTTATAGATGGGGATTAAAAACTGCAGCCTATTTTAGAAGTTGGGCAATACTGCTTGTTTTAACATGTATAATCTAAACTAATAAACAACACCCTAAAATGAGTTACAATATTCATTGATAATATTCAATAGACGAGCAACAAAGTACGCGAAGATTTCTTGTGTATTTAGAGGGCGAGGTACCATCTAAACAGACAAGCATAACAATCTGCATCAACAAACATGAATATTGAATATTTGTTTGTCTATTATGGAAGTAGCTTTATCTTGTTGGCATGTAATGCATAACAATAGTGTGCAGTCATTTTCTGCATCACCAGTATTTAAGGTTTAGCCAGGGTTACGCAGCTTTCCACATATTGCATGTTTCTTTGTCTACTCTTCGGTGAACTGATTTTGCCGATGTATGATCAACTGTCATTACGTGGTCCAGCCTTAATTCCATTAAGCGATGGGAAAGCTTACAATAGCAAGATTTTATAACGGATATTTTGACAATAAAACACATTTAAAAACTCATTTTACTAAAGACGTGCGATTATTTGTTTAAAATTACCTTTTAAAAGTTTTAATTATTACAATATGCAAATTAGTTAAGTCGCAATTAAGGTTTTATTTCAGACCCCAGACAACCCCGTTTTCGCTTCACGGAGAAGGGGTTGAATGGGTTATGAAAGTTAATACTCGGACCACGTAATGGTTTGATAAGATCGGACACTATTGATTTTACCATCGAATCCGCCGATTCGAGTTTATCTTTCTGTCCAAAAAATCAAGCAACCTTTTCTGTTTTGTGATCTTTAGATATCATTCATCAGTCCAGGTAAGCGCTGGTGCAAGTACTACTTTTAGCAAGCGTCTCTTCGACATGATTAGGGTAGCCGAGATATATCGGAAATAAATTTTGGTTGATACACCACCCGCTTTTGGGTATCAAGAAGGGACCATGACGGCTAATAAAAAATGACGGGAAAAGACAGAAAAACAGGAAAATACGTTCTTTTTTAATATCGACTTGGACGGGCGAGCGGGAATTTTGTTTTTGTTATCTTTCCAAATTCAGTGCGGGAAATCAGACGAACGAAAAATCAAAGTGGTATGGCTTTAAACAAAATTATAATTTAACTTAATACTGGTTGTATTATTGACAAATGCATCAATATAAATAAAATCAGCTATTTAAACATGCAATATAATCAATCAATTTAAACCAGAGACGTGATGAACCATTATTACATCACTGGGTAAACTTAAACAAAGCTTTATGTCGATGGCTTAACGCGAAGATTCGTTATCTTTTTCTATATTTATATATAGCTACAGTAGTTTAATAATCACACACTCAATGTTCTAGTTTTTCACCCGTTATCAAATAGTTTTACCTGTAGCTATCAAGATAGCAACCTTCACCTTTACAGTGTTACAAAAACGGATCAAACATGCAGTAAGACAATTTTAATTGAACTCGTAAGTGTTTCAAGCAAAAATGGGATTTTTAAGGAACGCATTAGTGGTTGGAGTAGTAACGTATATGCTTAACCAATATATGCAACCGAAATCACCGTCTGTGGTTGAAAAAGTTGATGCCAGTTATGAATTTATTGTGGTCGGTGCAGGATCCGCCGGGGCTGTGCTTGCCGCCCGTTTATCGGAAGATGCCGACGTGCGTGTGCTGCTGGTAGAAGCCGGCGGAGAGGAAAACAAAAATATTTACTATACCTTTCCATTAGCTGCTGGACTTTTAATGCAATCTGAATCGGACTGGCAGTACTTTACCGAGCCGCAGAAACATTCATCATATGCAAGTATGGAAGGACAGAATAAGGCATACTGGCCCAGAGGTAAAGTCTTGGGTGGCACAAGTATGTTTAATATTATGCAGTATGTACGCGGGAATAGGTACGACTACGATGAATGGGCGAATAATGGATGTGAAGGATGGGGATATGACGACGTACTTCCATACTTCCTGAAATCCGAGGACGTGTTAGTAGATGACCTCAAAACATCTAAATACCATCGTTCCGGTGGACACCTAGGTGTCAGTAAGGAGTCCGGACCATTAGTCGATTTGTTTATTAACGCAGGAAAGGAACTGGGCTATAAAGAGGTTGACTATAATGGTGAAAATCAGATAGGATTTGCAGCTAGTCAGGTGACAGTTCGTAATGGAGAAAGAGCGAGTACCGCCAGGGAATTCCTGAGACCCGCTATGGCTAGAACTAATTTACACGTGATCGTTAACTCCCATGTAACGAAGATTTTGTTTGACGGCAAAACGGCAAACGGTATAGCATTCATTAGGAATGGGAAAAAAGAAGTTGTAAAAGCGAACAAAGAAATTATTTTGTCAGGTGGTGCGATAGGGTCGCCGCAGATATTACTGTTATCCGGTATTGGTCCGAAGGACCATTTAGAGAGTCTAGGGATTCCTGTAATTGAAGATTTGCCAGTTGGTGAAAATTTGCAGGATCACCTTTTTATATACATTCCTAGTGATAGCAATACGACAGACAGTGCAAATATACCAAAGATTTCATCACTTTTTCACATTGCCAACTACATTCTCTTCAAATCTGGGCCTCTAACTACCACTGGGTTGGTAGGCTCGGCGTTCATCAGGTCTGAAGGAAGCACACACGAATACCCAGATATACAGATACACATGTTCACAATCCAACCTGCGGTTACAGACTTAAAATTAAACCAAACACAATTGAAAGATATATTTCATGAAGACTACCGTGAAGGTTTCATGCTGATACCAATTCTTCTGCACCCGAAAAGTCGTGGAACAATCACGTTGAAAAGCAAAGACCCTTTTGATTATCCAAAAATTGACCCCAATTATCTGAGCGAAAGAGAAGATATTGAAACATTAATAAAAGCGCTTAAAGTTTCACATAAAGTGTTTGGAACTTCAGCATTCAAGAAGGTTGGAGCTAATATGGATCGATTGAACGCGGGAATATGCCGATCTCATAGATTTCGATCTGACGATAATTATGAATGTCTGCTGCGTCATTTTGCAGCGTCCGCTTACCACCCAACATCAACATGTAAAATGGGCCCAGTCACTGATGCAACCACTGTCGTGGACCCAGAGTTAAAGGTGAAGGGCGTTCGCGGATTAAGGGTAGTTGATGCGTCCGTGATGCCGAACATCGTGTCCGGTAACACAAACGCTCCAGTAATAATGATCGCCGAGAAGGCCGCTGATATGATTATTGGAAAAGACACGGTGCAAGATATTCGGAAATATATTAATAGCAAATAAGCAGGGAACGCTTACCATATATATGTGGTAAGTTATGTTAGATTAAGGGAATGTATACTCTATAGATCTATAAATATATTGTCATATCCTAGTAAAAAAAACGCTCCAATAATAATGATCGCCGAGAAGGTCGGATTTATGATTAGAGGGAAAGACACGGTGCAAGACATTCGGAAATATATCAATAGCAAACAACCAGGGAACGTTTACCATATACCAGTGGCAAGTTATTTTAGATTAAGGGAATGTATACTCTATAGATCTATAAATATATTGTCATATCCTAGTGAAATCAGTTGTCGGGAAAATAAAGACCGTTCATGTGTTCATGTTTTAATAGTGTATTTTTCATTTGGACAAAAACATGTTTTCCCACACCACAGTGAATAGTTAAAAATGATATTAACATGCTGTTATTGAATGACAAAATATGACATCAAACACTCTATTAAACATTGTTTGTAATGTTTCCGTATCCTATACTATTCCATCAAAGGTGTATCACTATGATTTATTTTAAATATGTACAGGCAATTTGAAATAAATATAAATAAATATATTTGCAAGACTACATCAGGTATTTATTTTATAATGACTGTTTACTAGATGAAGTTGATACCTTCAGTCATAAATATATTTAAATACATAACTAACATAAACTATTACATCAAATTCGAATTTAGTGATTGGCTGCATATACTGTATACGTCAGTTAACACTGTCATACACTTAAGGTTAAATACGGTAAACAGATATAATACATATCTGACACTGTGTAAAAATAAGTATTAAAGTCGAACAGGAAATGCAGCTTTTACAGAACACATTAACCCCCAAAACACGCAAAAAAACAAACATGAATGGCAATGTTAAAGGCACATGACGTCACAAACACAAAAAGGGTTGACAATAGGGCTACCGCATTGGAACGGTCAGTGGCGGGGGGTTTAAACCAGGTTCTAGGGTGCACCAAACCTCACACTTACCCTACTGTCATCCCAAGAAAACGGGACAGTGTAAATAAAGAAATCCCCGCCAAGAACTATTCTCTAAGCAACAAGGCAGCATAAATAGGCAATATAAGAAAAACACAAAGATGCTCGTGTATATATAAATACGTACTGTTTACAAACGTCCAGATAAACCTGATAAAATATATAAATGTTTTTATCTTTATAGTGCCATGTTTATTTGAATAATTATTTACCAACTCAAAAGTCATTGTTTTATTTTTCAATCGCGAGTTGGGTTCTTTCGTGTTCATAAATGCATTCTCACGCACGATTCTATAAACACACTACATGTCCTAAATCTGGCATTATGTGTTTGTCGTGAAATTTGTAAGTTTGTTTACTTGACCACTCTACACTTCTCATCTCACCTACCCTGCTTTGAAAATGCAAGTAAATGATATGTCATTTTAAAGCATTTCTATTACAAACAAAATAATGAGATGAGAAAATTGGTCCTATAGAAATCACAGCACCCAAACGCAATGTACCACAAAGAGCAACTTAACTATACAGCAAAAAGGGCAATATACAATACAAAGAAAGGTGAAGACAGTGTTACCGATATTGAACTGGTTAGCTTAAATCGATTTTAAGTGTACACAACCTCGCTATTATCCTACCTTCAGCGCTCAAATTGAAAAGACAGTGTAAATAAAAGTATATCATCTCTAATGATAAAGAAATATAAAAATATCGGACAGGGAAAGTGGCATTCAATGAGGACAGTCAACCACAAAACACAGAAACAAACACGCAAACAGACAAACAAGAAGGCAAAAGTAATAATAAATGCAAACGACATCACAAACACACAAGGGTTGACAATAGGGCTACCGCCTTGGAACGGTCAGTGGCAAAGTAGGCCACTGGGGGATTAAGAAAGTCCGCGTCCAGAGAAATTAGAAAACGAGACACGTATATGGAATTATAAACCCTGTAAATAAATACGTTAAAGAGTATCCTTTGGAAGCAACAAACACAAACAAGAAATTAAAAGTAGCAGACTCGGTTTTATTGAGTCTGTTCATGAGATGTAATGTTAAGTGCAACACCGCTCACGCCTCCTAGCGCCAGCTTAAGCTATATTCTACTTTAAAGCCACAAAAAGCGATATTCTACTTTAAAGCCATAAATATCGGGCTTGATGATCCCAAAGGAGCAGTAAGTAATAACACTACCGATTTGTAGTCGAGGCGACATGTTACGGCCGCCACACAGCACTAACAAACGCTAGTGTGACTCTGAATGGTGAGAATGTTTCTTCTGCGTACCAACTCAATAAGGTCAAATAGCTCTCATTATTTAATCAAAACAAATATAAGCAGAATGGGCATTGAACCTTCTAACTTACAGAATTGCAGAGTTGTTGTAAATCCAGTGGCCTACTTTGCTACTGACCGTTCCAATGCGGTAGCCCTATTGTCAACCCTTTTGTGTTTGTGATGTCGTTTGCATTTATTATTACTTTTGCCTTCTTGTTTGTCTGTTTGCGTGTTTGTTTCTGTGTTTTGCGGTTGACTGTCCTCCTTGAATGCTACTTTCCCTGTCCGACCTTTTTATATTTCTTTATAGACACTCCAATGTACGCTGGACCACGATGTTTGTTTTTCTACCACCATTAAAGTGGCAATTTAAGGACTATTGTTCAGCCATAAAATCTTAAATGGATTATGTATAGTCATGTGAAATTTTCAACCAAATGCGTATTTTGGGCATGAGCAATGTTAACCGTATAGTACATGACTGTAATTCAACACTATTGATGTGAACACAATATCATAAGGAACACTTATATGACAGAATGTCAGAACTTTATAGCCGAAATGTTTGGTATAACTTACTCAAAGTTGTTGTTTTTTTACGTAAAAGAATTTAGTCCATATAATAGCCTATTTATCCATCTAGAGCACACGATATATCATTTCTAAATAAAATAAGCCATATCATCATATCATCCGCATTTCAAAGCACTAATGCTATCTAAAGTGCTACTGAAAATTTACAAATATGACGATGGTACTGGTTTCTTGTTTATTATTTACTATCTGAAGACATATCAAGGGGCACTCCATGTGTACTTTAAAATTTTAAGATTAGATACATAATTTAGTGCACTGCTTTAGTAGGGAGACATTACTGAAACTGGGTTATAACTTCGGTGATAGCTACAGATACGTATATGCAAAACGGACGTTACTTAACTGTTTTGTGTAATTGTTCATTTTTGAAAAGGTCATTAAGCCGGAATATGGAAATATAATAGTTAAGATTTGAAGAATAAATTAATAAATAAATCTGGCCGCTTCGACAGACAAGCTTGCTGTTAAAAATGGATGCATCTTTAAATTAAGTGTTTCGAATCATTAAATATGCTTACCTAATGGCGTTTATTCCAACACTGATTACAGCTGGAAAGCAGTCATATTAAAGGCAGGCATCTGATACAAATGAAAGGATAAAAAAGATATCAATAGCTGACAAATCAAATAAAAAAGTAAATAAAAACACCATTTTGTACTTTAAGATATGTTAAGGTTGCACTAAGGATGTACATTTAAAATTGACGGTTCAATATGACCTTAATTTACATTACAAAACATTGATATCTTCTGTTCCTTAGACCACACCTTTATTAATGCACGAATGTATAGATATGTGGATGGATAGGTTGGTGGTAATATGGACGGACGACTAAATGAATGATATATATGTATAGGTTATTGAATTTGTATTGGGATATATGCACGAGTTTTTCCGAGCAACAATATTGCGCGACTTTAGGAGCGCAATATTTATATCCCAATACAAATCTAATAACTTTTTTTATTGCGTACACATTTTTAATATATAAACGAATAATTAGAATAAAACAATAGGTTTTAACATTTAATTTTCATCAAGAATAATTATTTGAAAGAAACATTTTGTCGTTACATTTTGGGAATTTTCACAATGAAATCAAATTGTTTACATCACTTGACATACTTTCTTTGACATGATCAGAAAATTGCACCAATCACGAACGAGCATACATTACACGCCCAATATGACTTTAGTGTTTGCCCTACTTTTTCCTCCAATCAGACGGTGAAATTTCTAACGATCACCAATTTTAACCATTTAATCATTAAGTAATCGCTTACTAAATGGCACACGCTTGTTTGGACACAAGGAGGCGGATTTAGTAGAAGCGAAGACGTGTTAAGAAGCGTGGTTTCGTAGAAGCGCGGGGAAAAAGTAGAGCAAACACTAAGTCAGAGGCTAAGAAGTGAAATTCTAACAATTAAGAAACCCCGGTCAGTCGCCGCGCTCCTTCCCTTAGGGTTTCTTTATTGTTGAAATTTCACTTCATAGCCTCCAACTAATACTTACTATACGTCAATGGGAGATAATATTGACGTTTCCTGTTACATTGGAAGTAAACGGAGCTTGCATAATTTCCAATGCAGCAAATGGTTATAATAACGCCATTAGCAATGACTGACATGATTTAAACACAAATACGAGAATGCTTTTAAATGATTGAACTAAATCTAGTAAAATTAGGTATAAATGTCGAACAGGAAATGTAGCTTCCAATTTCAACCAAATACACGCATTAAAACAAACAACAATTACAAGGTTAATAGGAGACAAGGAATGTGACGTCATGAACACAAAATGATTGACAATATAGCTATAACTTTGTAATAGTCAGTGGAAAATAGGCCGTCGGGGGGAAAATGCAGGTTTTTGGGTGCATCAAACATCACTCTTAGTTTATTGACGTCACATAGTAGCGGTTGTCGTTTATAAATTGTCAATAAATGTCGTAGAAAAGGATCGGGGTTCCGGTCAAAACTGTCCGACAAACAAAGAAAGACTTTACCAATCTGATGTATTATTTTCTCAAAGATGTTCTCTCTCTCTCTCTCTCGCTCGCTCTCTCTACCTCTCTCCCTCTCTCTCGCTCTCGCTTATTCTATGTGTGTGTGTGTGTGTGTGTCTCTGTGTGTGTGTCTGTCTGTCTGTCTGTCTGTCTGTATGTGTGTGCGCTAAAGGTAGGAACTCGAGTCTTCATTTGACACACTCCCCCTATATTGGAGTCGTAAAATGCAACTGGGTCGTAGGTCCACGACTCCACTTTCAAAAACTATTTAAAATTATTTATTCGTTTATTTTCATCATATCAGACCAGGTAGGACTCCACTTTCATCCAAAATCGATCGAAATCACTCACACTTGATCGTCAACAAATAAATGTTCTACTTTTTTTTAATATCGCGCTCACACACGTATCCGGCTGCACATGTGCACTCAAAAAGGTTTTGACAAATTGTCGGTTATGGTTTCATTTGTAGATTGGTGGATATGGTAAGATGGTTTTTGATTATATAATATTATATTATATTAGTTAAAAAAAATCTTTATCAGGCTTTAAATGTATGCAATTGAATTTAGGCGTCCTTATATAAGAGCTTGATAGTTGCCGATCAGGGGTGTATCGTGTCCATTTTCCAACGTACGTACGGGTGTGGGAGGGGGAGCACAATATCCCTTTACCTTCACTTTTAATTCGTTCCTTTTTCTTTTTTTTAGACTTATTAGATCTAGATCTAATTGTGTTTTAATTTTGATTGTTCAATCTTGCTCACGTGAGTATTGGTATAGATGTATGCCACGCTACGCCGCTGCCGATAAATTATAGACAACGACAACAACAATAATGACCAGCGTTGACAAAACTATGGAGGTTTTTTTCCCTTTCTACTTGCTATTTAATTGATACATTCAGTTCTGAGTGTCGCGGAAACCTCGTTTCTTAGGAAGGGTTTTGTGTGTTTTTGTAGATCTGATGGACACAGTTCAGCGTCATAGAGGTCATGAATGGAGGTGTGACTGTTTACCGATACACCGTTTTATTGTGGTTCAAACAAAATAAATATTGTACTGCGGTATGGGTTTGTCTGAACCGGTTTTCTTTGAAAAATTTGAGTAAGGAATTAAGAAACAAATCCTGTTGTAGCAAAATGTTATTAGATTCAACGCGAAAATCTAGCGAAAATACGCAGTTTTACGAGGTGTCTAGGTCAAATTGGGCACTCGTATCAAAGATTATTATTTGTTATTTGTTTTTATAGTCTTCTTAAAGTAAGTTTAAAAATTTGAAATCAATAGTTTAGTAGTAGGAATAATTTTGTTTTGAAAAACAGCGACATATTATGAAGTAAATTAATAAAACATGGCCAGTTGAATTGAATCAAAGTAGATATGCTCATATTTTTGAAGAACAAGACGTCAAACTTTAAACCAGATAGAGCTAGATAGTAAACTATTGGCATATTGTTTATTTATATATATATATATATATATATATATATATATATATATATATAAGGGTGAGAAAATACATACATCTACAAAATACCTTTCAAAAAGCACTGGATCCCCTAGGGGATACGAAAATGTTGGAATAAATTAATAGATGGGGAAAAAAACATTTATACAGTGCTACAGTTTACAAAAACTCAAGCGCTTTCGGCTGACGCCTTCATCAGGAGTACACAAACACGAAAATAACAAATACGAAACAAAAAACACTAAAATACACGGCAGTCAAAATAAAACTCTTTGAAAAACAACTTATCGTTTGGCAGTGTTGCAGAAACTGCTTACTTTGAATAGACACTCTGGAGCCAAATGTGATACTAATAAAAGAACATATCTGGTTGGATGAGGGAAGAACTGTACCCTGACAAAGAGTTTTACTGATGAAGGCGTCAGCCGAAAGCGCTTGAGTTTTTGTAAACTGTAGCACTGTATAAATGTTTTTTCCCCATCTATATATATATATATATATACAGTAGGAACGCCACGGACCTATAACATATCAGTTCTGTTCGCATTTTAACTCCGCAAACATGGACTATTTCTTTGTATTTTACGGACTATTTTACGAATTTTCAATTAAAACAGACGCCATTTTTTTACACCCGAAATTGGGCGCGCTGCGTCGGCGAGCACTACGGGAACCTATGGAGTCTAACAACACGCGTACAGTGTTTCATACCGTAGATAATGTAAAAACTAATACCTTACCGGACGAAATAACGTCCCATTATGTGTCAACACGATGCAGTGTTGGTGACTGACAGGTCACCGTGACATAACTTGACACGTGAAATTGACATGTTGGTCAAATTGGATTTGGGATTACTGTCTGCTGCTAGAGGTCCATAATCAAGGTATTTGTTTTGTCATTAAAATGTGTTTGTTAATAAACAGTACACACCACTTTTAGATCGTACATATTTAGACAATAGCCAAATATAGTGCCTAAAAAAGTGGCGTATACGGTTTAATAGAAAGTTCATATTTTTCGTGTACTCCGATCTTTCCAGTAACTGGATGTACAGTAAACTGTAGAAAGTTTCGTGGAATAAAACATTTACTAGTAGAAATGCTATCAATGTCCACAGCACCCCGCTCCCACCCAAGTACGGTAGATTGGGGTGTGGGGGTAGATGGAACTTGCATACCGAAAACAAGGAGGGGAAAGGAAACTAGAAACCCACCCCCACCCCTCAGATGCATGAATGTAAATTGTTAGCGTTGTCTCTATATCGTTATGTTATTCCCATTTTCTCGCACATTCGTGAATACATAACCCGATACAACTACCATTGAAACAATGTAAACTGCCGTAGACATTTGACTGAAATGGGTCAGATTCATATTTATGTACAGTAAAGTTTTGAGGCAAGGAAGTGATTTTGAATTGACATTTATTTACATTTATTACATACTTTCTGTTGCGAAATAAACAACGCAGTTTCGAGAAAGTACACTTCACTTAAAAGCCTTTAAGGTGGTGGAGCTACTACGCTTGCCTCCAATGTGTCTCAAAAGAAATGACTATTCCATGGGCTGGAAATATGCTGTGAAAGTGGAACAATGATTTTAATGGATCTCCAGTTAGGCGACATTATGTTTTACATGTATAATGAATGATGATAGATGTTTTTATTACATTAACCGTGTTATTGAGCACAAGTAGTATCCATGCTTTATTTAATTTAGTTCTTCTTTTATCTTTTCTTTTTTAAATATGTTACATTATGTATAACAAAGGATAAAATATGTCTGTTTGATCATTGACATTTGATTGATGTTGTTTTCAGAAAGGCCTCAAATGTGAATCGTGACCTTGAGCAGCTCTAAGTGAATTGATACTGACGACTTCAGAATATCAAGCCGTATTAAATGCCATTGGATCATATGGAGGTGAGAGCCTTTTAAAAAATTGTTTCCACCTGTGTAGTTCTTTAAATGGAGCTTGTGTTATGCTTGCACGGTGCTGTTCAAAGTTAGAGTAAACAATGTTTTCAGTGATAATGCAGCGTGATTGTCATATGAGCTCGTGTAAACTACATGTACTGGATACATGCGAAAACAAGTTGTGTTAAAGGTACACTAGGCAGTTTTTATTTGTTTAAAATCTCTGGAGTTGGGTTAATTTTTCTGCATAGTTTGCATTTGTGCATCATAAATATTATTTATTAGAATAGTTCAGAAGAAATTGTTTTACACATTACTTACTGTTGATAATAGTGCACCTATAATATATTTGATAGAATAACGAAGACAAAAATAACTTTTAATGCAAGCAGGTTTAAATTTAAAATGTTACAAGGTTTACAAATGGAGATGCTAATGTTAAAGCTTGATAAATACTTCAAGATTGCCGTGTGTCCCTTTAACATCAACTAATTACAATATGATTATGGTCTATGTGATGGGTCCCCAATTTATTAAAGGGACACAGAGCAAATTCCTAATCTTGTGTCTGTTTTACACATTTTCACATCAGAACAGACCACACATCTACAAAAGTGTCTTCTCAACTGCCCTATTTTATCATGTATATTTCTAAAACTAGGGGCATCACCAGGTTTTGAGAGAGAAAATAAATAGTTGTATATTAATGTTTTCTCCCCATGTTGATGTGCCATTTACTCAGTTTTGGTCAAGGGACGTTTATAGCATATCGGCTTTGAATCCAGTGAACACGGATTCAATTCTTACTGGCGCCACTGGGTTACTTCGATGTGTCCTGCTAGCCCCGTTCGTCTGATGGGAACGTAAACCGGATGGTCCTTTTATCGGAGTCTGTCCTACAAGCACGTTAAAGAACCATAGGTATCTAATCGGTAACTAGCGTAGGGCAGGGTTCCTGGATGCCTTTGTATATTTCCTCCTCTCTTTGGGGCGGCTCGAAATAACCTAAACAACGTGTTGATGAGGCGTTAAACAATAATTAAATTGTAAACTGTCCCATTCCCCTAAACATGCCCTAGCCCCCCTCGCAACACCTGATTCAAATTGAATACTCTGCTCGACTTATATTAACTTTTTATTCTATGTCTTTCTTTTCTTTCAGTCTGTACGTCATGTGGAAGAAGACTCCATGTACACCACTGTCCAGAGTCAATGCTGAAGTTTATGTTCGCTCAATTATTTGCTTGATAAAGTATACATATGAACTAACATATTGTCTTTATAAGTATGTCTTCCACCACAAAGTGGTAGGTGAGACAGATTATATTTGGCCTTTCCGTTCGTCCGTCACAAATCTTGTCTGCGCTACTTGTTGGATTTTGACGAAACTTTGTACGAAGCATCAGTATGTGCATATCAAATATTGAAGGTCAAGGGCTACGTGACCCAATAATGATTACGAAAAACCTTGTCTGCACTGTCCACTTCCCCAGAAGCAAAATTCATGTTTTGAGTGCATTTGGTGAGACAATGATGCCTTTTGATTTTGAGGTCATTAGGTCAAAGGTCATTGTCACCGTGACATGATAATGTAAAATATTGTAAAATTAAGTCCACTTTCCCTAAAGCAAATCTCATGAATGATTTTGAGGTTAATAGGTCAAAGGTCAATATCACCCTGATATATTCAAACGTCATGGTTTGACTGCCTTTGGTAAGAGTATGATCCCTATTAATATTGAGGTCAATAAATCTGAGGTCAACGCCACAGTGACTTGATCATGAAAAATCGTGTCCGCAATCAAACTCTTTATTACTTTCTGAAGCTAATTTCATAAAACTTCATACTTCCACTGCCTTTGGTGAAATGATAATCCCTGTTTATTTTGAAGTCAGTACTTGAAAGGTCCGTTACCATGAACGGAAAAAGAAAAATATTGCCCACACAGTTTTTCCTCTTACCTAAAGCAAATTTCATGAAACTTCATTGGTGGACAGTGGAAAGAGGATGATCGTTTGATTTTTAGGTAAAAGGTCAAGTCCACTATCCAAGGATAAGCATTTGTTACAACACACATGTTATAATATTAATGGTATAATATATGAATATTTTCTTGCACAATGTGGAATCCGGTAAAACAAGTTGTTTTGTTCACCGATATTGTCGCCTCTGAACCAAACCACTTCTTTTTAATTTACAGGATTCAACAGTGTTTAAGACATATTCCGATCATCCATTTTTTTTTTAAATCATAAATTAAAAAATATATATATTAAAACAAACAAAACATGCTTTTTGATTAAAACAGACGTATTCAAATTTTCAAAGTAGCAATATTCGCAGAATATAATAGATTTCAATTGCTGAAAACAAACATGTATTTTTTTTTCGGGAAAAAATAATTCCATGAATATAGTATTTATCATGATTATATATGTTCAGGGAAATGTTTAATATGTCTGTTTTCAAATACTACAGATCGTAACGCACCGCACATGTATATTCAGTATTTACTTTCAATATAGTTGTGAGTATGACTGCGTTCTGGGACCATATAAATATAAAAGAATAATATATATAAATATATATATATAACTATATATGCCCTATAAATATAAACGACCCGCACTTTTTGGTTTCACGCGTACAGTGTTTCACAACACCACACATCTGGCAATTGCTCCATTGACACAATGTCATGTCCACATGTTTATGTTATGAAATCTTCGAGTCTACACATAATCATGTTTGTTACTGACAGTAGCATGTCTGTTACTCGTCAGTCATTTATTTACTTGGTTAAAGGGACACATGCCAATCTTGCTTTCTTTAAAACTCGAGTCGCCCCCTCAGTTTTAAACGAACAGTTAAAAGAATATAATTTTTTCTGCCTGTTAAACTAATATTAGTTTATCGCTTTTTCTGATTTCGAAAATTAACTCTGCAACGTATGTTGCCGCCATCATTATTTCATTTTCCGATATACAGTTGCAACATTGTTAAAATACATTGGCCACTCTGACATAAACCCAAAGCATGTATAGATAAAAAATTAGTGTAAACTATATGGACACATACATTTTAAATATATGTGTTTACATAGGACACATACATTTTAAATATATGTGTTTACATAGCGAAATTATTTAATTGTTTTTGTAGCCGGTCGTCTTTCCTTAATGGATATGAATGTTGCCGTCTTTGGGTCGGACGGTCCTGTTACTTAATTAGTACTTGTCTCCGTTTATTGAAATTCTACATATATACAGAGGAGAGATGTATCTATATGATTTCGTTTTTATTCTCGCTTCTAAAATGTTGAAATAAATCGAATTTGATTACAACTGCGCATTCGCAGCTATATACAACTTAATCAATACGGTATGGAGGGTGGTGGGGGTGGGATGAGGGGCGGGGTTGCAGGGATCATCGTAATGATGTCCTTGAAAAAAAATGTGAACATTCTACTCTAATAATTTATTAAATACAGAACAATGTTGAAATCAATATATCTCTTAAAAAGGATTTCACAATTTCATGGTTTTATATCCCGCGTGTAAATTAACTTTGAAAGGCGATTGTTCATATTTTAGCGAACACGGTGTACTTTGTTAATTTTGGGGAAAAAAAAGTACTTTTTTCTGATTGACTTTAAATTTTGTTTTTTAATAGTCGACATGTCAATGAACACTTTCATGAAAAGAAATTCGTTCTCGCTGTTAAAACTTCATTTTTTTGCATTTTTTTCGGATTCAGAAAATTAACACTGCAACATATATTTTCACCATCCTCATTTCCTTTCCCGACGTACCGTTGCAATTTGGTTTGTTAAAACCTATTCGGAGCACTCCGGCATAAACCAAAAGCATGTATAGATCAGAAATTTAATCTGGAATGCATGGATACATACATTTGAAATATATGTATTGAAATAATTCCATTATTTCATTTCTTGTGTACCCGGTCGCGTCTGTAAATGTATATGCGTTATGCCGTCTTTGAGTCCGTGGGTCATGTTAGTTAATTTTGGGAAAAAAAAGTACTTGTCTCCGATTTCATTAAAATTTTGCATATGGACAGAGGAAAGATTTATCTACGCGTACATGCATTTGTTTTTATTCTCGCTTCTAAAATGACGAAATAAATCGATTTTGATTTAAAAGCGCATTGTTGGCAATTTAAACCTAAAAACAACCTAAATTCATCCCTTTGAAAAATACCTTTAACTATTAATGGGAATTACACGAAGTGTACACCAATTATGTTCGACCAATGTAGTTTGTGAATATTATTACTTTAACAACGATCTGTGATTGTGTTTTGTCATAATCACAGTTTATAGATAAGAGGTGTATAAATCTGACCAGTGAAAATTTTCCCAATAATGTCATTTTGTTATCGATTTTATCACGTGACCTTGTTTGATAAATATTCATACGCCATAGGGCTGGCGTTCCTACTGATATATATATATATATATATATAAAACAAAAAATTTCTGAAGTGGTATTTTTTATCTTCACTTTCATTATGATACATAAAATTAAAATACAAAAGTCATGTAAGTCAATATTAAAGTCACAGGTCGACAAAAATATATATAGGGTCCTATAGAAACCACAGCGTCCGAACGCAATGGCATCGTAGGTCCGCACTGTACTGCAAACAAGGACTTGAAACTACAATGAAAGAGACAAAAAAACAACAGAAAGGGTGGTGAAGACAGGGTGAAAACTACTTAAAGAAGAACTGCAAATTAATAATGAATTTGTTTGACCGAGGTTCATATGTGTACTATATGAATTTTGTACACCCTATTTTTCTGAAAGCCCATTATGTGTAGAGTATTTTGAAACATGTGTGCCATCTGGCGACTGGGGCTTTATCGTGTTACTGGGTGTAGAATACGTTACCTATAAAATAATAATTAGTTTTACTGCATTTTGAAGACTAAACATGGAAGAAGGGTTTGTATATTAAATTGTCTTCATTATTCATGCCTATTATAATACAAAAGTTTGTTTTACTTACTTTTTATACCTTGGATACCTGCATTACTAAGCCTACGTTACCGTAATTTTCGTTACGTTGTTTTATTAAGTTTATTAACGTAAGACATTGAGAACATTAATGATGCTATATCCGAAAATTATTCCAAACCTTACAGATATCACAGACATACGTTCCCATGAAAATGTTTGGTTCTTGTAATGTCCGTTATATTGTGTGTTTTTAATCATTTTCTATTTTCCGCATGTTAAAAGAAATTAGAACAAATCATCCAATACACTCTTAAGTTTTATTGCAACATTCCTTTAGACATAATTGATTGTAACAACTCATTTTGAACATTATTTATGCTTTTTAAACTTAATATTTATACCTTTGATAACTGCATTATTAAGCCTACGTTACCGTAATTTACGTTACCTTGTTGAATGAAGGTGTTTGGTTTAAGAAATTAAGAAAATAAAAAATTATATCCGGAAATTATTTTAAACAGCTTAGTTATAACAGACATACGTATCCATCATGTGAACAATGTTTGGTTCTTGTATTGTCCGTTAAATTGTGTCTTTTTTAAAATAATTAATAATAATTTTACGTGTGTTACTAGAAATTTAGAAAATTCGGCCAATTAGCTTATAAAGGTGTTAATACAATACTCCTCTAAACATCATCGATGGTAACAATAATGTTTGAACAGACATTAACTTATGTTAAGCTAATATGTGATAGCTCATGTATTAAACGTTACGTACGTTACCAGTTACGTTTGCATCATATTATTTAAATACCACACCTAAGTACTGAAATGTGTTGTATTGTCGCGATTACTCATGTAACTCTTCAATCACAATATGTCACCTTGCCTCTTGCACACAAATTCTTGATAGATCTAGGGACTCAAGTGTCTGTCACAAAGTCGACTCAATGTGCTTTGGTAAGTATGTCAAACACCATCTGTGCCAAATCGTCAAACTTTTACCAGAAACTGAGGGCTGATTCAGTAGGTCGCTGTTTAGCTGGCTCAAGTGATACTTCTAAGCAGTGGAGCAATTTGGCTTTGTCAGTTCTAACTGAATTGCCATCAGGTGTTGCAAGGGACCATGGTACTGATCCTAGAGGATATGGTGGCTTCAACTTAAGATCTGTCTTATACCTACTTAATAAGGGAACCAATTAACCAAATAAAGTGTGTTATAGATCGGGCCGGCGTGTCAATTAACAAGTCATGGGCAAATATGTCATGGTCTTCTCAGCCTGATGCTGTAATAGATCATCATTTACATAGTTATGTGACTTGTGGAAGAGGGACACTGACTCTCCTGTTTTGGAGAAGTTCATTTGACCCGGGGATGGGTTGTGTCAAGACTCAGGGTGCTATTAAATATACTGGAATGAGTCTGGCGCAGTTCCAATGGTCATACTCAAAGAACATCGGACATAGGCGTTAGAGTGAAGATACATGCATGTCAAGGTCATTTTCCTTTGTGTCTGTCTGATAATTATTATTATTGTGTTGTTCAAATATTAGTAATCAGAATAAGGCAAGACTAACTTACATTGGATGGGGACAAACTATTATTATTCTTTGGGGTTGTTTCAAAAGTTGTGCAATTACTATTTTTCTGATTTATGAGCCATTTTAAAATATTTATTCATTAAATATTTATTTTATCTTTAGACATTATATTTACTTATTTACTTATATTAATGAATTACATTACTTTTTTAAAAAAAATAATCACAGTTAAAAGCACATTTATTTTTGGAGACGTCCAATATTACATGTAACTTTAAATGATAACGTAATTTTCTTGTTTATTTTATATATCGCATCATCTATATATACACACACATTTTATTCATTTATTCATTCTTTTATACACTCAAGAGACTTGAAAACGCAACACGGGAATTTCCGCTATATATTATATATACTGCACACTTAATTCCACATAATATTCCAAAGAAATCCCAAGATGTTTTGTAAAAAAGGAGTAGCAGTTAGTTAGAGAAAGGACACAACAGTGATGTTGTAGACGTTTTAATCACAGTACACTTTTTTATCAAGAAATCCATAAATGTTGAAATTCCTCTCTGAAAAACGGAGCCATTTCAATACTGTATTTAACGTAAAGGGTTTGCAAAAGTTTGCATCCTAAGTTTGCTCACATGCTGGAGCCAAACGCGTACTCTGTCAATAATGAAACTTTGAAGGAATACTAATAGCTGTGTTATGTGTTGTTTTAGTCTTTTCCTCCGAAAGGGAAGTTCTAACGTAGCCATGCACCATTCGATTAACAGGAGCATATTACACATACAATATATAGCGGAAATTCCCGTGTTGCGTTTTCATATCTCTTAAGTGTATATTCATTTAATGAATAACATTTTATTATTAAAATAGTCACTGTTTCAGTAAAGAACTAGAGCCTTTATTTCTGGAAATATTCAACATATGTGACAAATAGCTTTAAATGGTAACGTAAACTACATTGCCTTTTAGAACTTTGTTTTCTTCATTAGACTGGTTTTTAACATGTTGGATAAATAATCTAAAAAATACATATCGTTTTGTTGCATATAAACAATTTTTGAGTATTACATTTTCAGAACATGATAATGGTAATGTATTTCAAATGGATGCCACGCCCTTATAGCCCACTATTATTTGGCAAACATAATTCATTTGTAGCAAAAGCATACCCTTTCAGGAAAATATATCCTTCAAAATTCCCCCAGAGTGGGGCTGGCCTCTTTTGGTAACTTACGATCTCGTTATTATTAACTGTATGTATGATTGTTTGGTAACGAACAGAGTGTGACTTAATCTGCAGTATTTTCATATTTGCATTATGTTGAAAACGCTGTCTCAATTAAAAAAATCATATATAACATAATAACATTAATATAGGTAGTATTTGTTGTTCATGTGCACATGTTTTACTCATATTCAAATTTAGTGAAGGTGTTCTGGAATTGTTATGGTAACGTAATTATCACGTGCGTTACACACAAACGCTCCAACGCTCAGATGACGCAGATGTCTCATTTTGAAGCTTTTTGTATGAACTTTCAGAAAACCATACCCTACAAAATTCTCACTGTGGAGGACGGTGGGGGAAGGGTGTCTATTGCCAGCAAAAGGACTAGTAGTACATACTATATATAATACCTAAAGCGCTAATGAATGTCACGTGATCAGCAGAAACTGTAACTAGTGTGGGATTGCATTGTTAACAAACAATAAATAAAACTTTTTTTTTTAAACTCACAAATATATTACTACAATAAACAATGAAAATGTTGGAAATAAACAGTCCTCTAATAGTGGCCTTCGAGCACTGACAATATTGGCGTGTCTTTCCTTTCTTTTGTGAGTCTTCAGCAGGCAGTTTTGGTATTTGAGGTTTGCTCTACTGAAATATGGTGGTAATTGTTTATGCAGGCATTGCGTGATACCGTCAGCAACCTAACCGGAAAAGTGCCTATGGGGGTCGGTAAATGATATCTAACTTCATTTTTCAGCACAATTTAGGCTATGCATGACAGTCAATTTGTTTGTGGTGAAGGCAGACCACCCATTTATTCCTGGACAGAACCACTATTGAAAAACAATTTTTCAAGAGGGATTGGTTAGATCTGGACAAACCAAAACTTATCAAATGTATCTTGCCTATAAGCAATCAAGCATTTCAAACAGTCTAATTAGCTAACTTTGGATGGATTATAATTAGGTTTTTTTTTTTTTTTAATGTCATTTTTCAGCACATTTTAGAATAGGCTATGTTTGACTGTCAATGTTTTCTGGTGGAGGCAGATTTCCATTTAAAGCAAATGAAAATGTTGCAACAAAAGTTGTTTCTTCTGGACTTGCTTAAAGGGTTGAAATGTAATTTTAAAAGGAAATTTACCAAATGTGTTGCCATTTACACAAAACGATGTTATAATATATAATAAACAAATGATTACTCTGCACTCATTCCACTGCAGAAAGCTGAAAAAGAAAACAACTAGCGATGGACAATCAGTTGAAATTTACAATTGATCATCGGTTACAATCGGTTGGATGTAACCATCATCGGTTATAATCGGTTAATCAAAATGAAGCGTAACATGTGTACCAGTATGTTAATCTGAGATTGAGGCCTTTGAAGACAAGGAGCTTAGAATCATTTCTGATTAAGCATGTATTCTTTCCTGTGTTGTGTCTTATGCAATTGCCATTTCATCAGAAAAAATAATTATAATTGCTATACATTTGTTTATAATTATGTTCATTTTCACAAGTGTTGTCTCCTGGAAAATGATGTTTATTTCTATTTTAAACATTAATTAAGTGCAATTTTACAACCGATGATCGATTATAAACTTTCATAATCGATCGGATGCCTAAGAAACTGATGATCGGTTACAATCGATTAATCGGTACATCACTAAAAACAGCTCAAATTCCTCCACTACAGAAGCTGAAAAAGAAAACAGCTCATCATCCAAAGTAGAAAGCTAAAAAAGAAAACGACCCATCCTCCATTGCAGAATGCTTAAGCAGAAAACAGCTCATCCTCCACATCTGAAAGCTAAAAAGGAAAACAACTCCTCCTTCACTGCAGAAACCTGAAAAAGAAAAACAGATCATCCTCCATTGTAGAAAGCTGAGAAAGAAAACATCTCACCAGCTCCACTGCAGAAAACTGAAAAAGAAAATACACTCAGTTTTGTTTTTTGAATTGCTAGAGATGTTGAAGATGTTAGTTAAATGTCTTTTAACTGAAAGAAGTAGAGAAAAACTTATGCAACTGCTTAATGCCATAAATAGATATATGTTAACTTTGGGACAGAGAGACCTGTGTACTAACATAAAATAAAACATTGATGTAAACAAAAAAAAACAGCAGAAATATAGAATGTAACATTTTTAAATGTACTCAGTATAGATCATGCTCCACTGCAAAAAGGTGAAAAAGATAATCGCTCATTCTCCACTGCAAAAAACTGATAGAAAACTGCTCACGTCTCTTTTCTCTGTAATACTTTAAACAAGTGTTTGCACTTTTAGGGTTGTTTATTCCAGAGAATGTTAGATGAAGTGGAAGAAACTGCCCTAACCATTATGATTTCTTTATTTCATAATTAATTCCTCCATCTCTGATTTACAATTTCCCAGACTTTTGCTAAAAAATAATATTTCCTTGACAAATTTCAAAAAAGGATAAAAATATCGGACAGGGAAAGCATCATTCACGGACGACAGTCAACCACAAAACACAAAAACAAACACACAAACAGACAAACGAAAAGGCAAAAGTAATAAAAAATGCAAACGACATCACAAACACAAAAGGGTTGACAAGTTCCCTGATACTTCCCTGACCTTGAAAAAGTAATATTTCCGTAAACGTGGGAACCCTGTTTTTAGATATATTGAGATCTAAGTTGTGGAAGTTCTCTGGGTTTAAAAAATAAAAGGATGGACGTGTGAGGTTTGGTGCACCCTAGAACCGGTTTAAACCCCCAGTGGCCTACTTTGCCACTGACCGTTCCAAGGCGGTAGCCCTATTGTCAACCCTTTTGTGTTTGTGATGTCGTTTGCATTTTTTATTACTTTTGCCTTTTCGTTTGCCTGTTTGCGTGTTTGTTTTTGTGTTTTGTGGTTGACTGTCGTCCTTGAATGCTGCTTTCCCTGTCCGATATTTTTATCCTTCTTGGAAATGAGTATGGCTTTTTGTCAATTTTGTAAAAAATCCTGGAACAAACTGTCTCCATCATTAGTGTTTATCCCACTTTTTCAACTTTTTCAACAAATCAGTCAACGATTTTGAAATATTTGCATTAATTAATGAAGTAAAATATGAAGAAAAAAATTGTTTGTTTTTTCTTATATTTTATTATAATTAGCCGGTGCTAGGGGGCGTGAGAGGTGTTGCTTTTTTCATTACTTCTCATGAACAGACTCAATAAAACCGAGTCTGCTGCTTTATTCTCTTAGTTGTGTTTTTTGCTCCCAAAGGACCACCTTTATCAGTATTTATTAATTGTGACGTTTTATTTCTTCATACTATACTCTAACAAGTTCTAAGCTAAAGAATTTAAAAGTTAAAGAAATGTACTGGAAAATTCCTTTAACAAAAAAGAAGCTAGGCAGGGGCATAGCGTGGCCTGTTTTCAACATAGATTCTAATACGAGGTTGAAGCGCCGAGTGAGGAAGGGTTTGGGAGTAGGTGTCCCCCGGGAGCCTGGGTTGCTGTTACACGCGATATTTGTCAGGAATATAGGCATTTTATGTTCGCAAAATAATATTGGTTAGTTTCTGCCCTTAACCCAATCCCCTCTCTCTGATTTTTATAGAATTTTTCAACTACGAAAATTCAATAATTATTGCATTTTTCAACTTTTTTGGATTTTTATTTGCTTAGTTTTAATTTGCTATTCTACGCCCCTGGTAGGACTCTAATTTCTTATCGATATCATTCACACCTGGTTAGCCCTATCCATTTTGTTTGAATTTTGCGCATACTCAGATTTCCGGTTGCTCATGCGCACTCATATATTACAGTGTTTTAGACAATCATTATCAGGATAAACCGTCTAATGCATGGAATATAATTATGGTCGGTCTAGTGACCGAGTCGAGAAGTGTGACTGATTATGCCCAGAAAACGATTTTGAACCGAAAAAAAAATGATTATGAATTTTCATATTAAAACTTACATCAATAGAAACATGGGTTTTTGACGCTTTTAGCGATCTCATGTCATCTAAATCGTTTTACAAATCGCCACACAATCCACAAAAGCTCATTTTACTCCCTAGATCCCCATGTATTGATGTATATTTTGTTTACATTATTTCCAAGATGGCGGATGTATCAACTTTTGAACGGTTCATCAAAACAATGCAGCGATGTTGTTTAGTTTTGTTGAAGTGGCGACCACCAATGCATTTTGTAGATACAGTTAGTTTTTGACAATTCTTATAGTTAGTTTTAACTAAAAATAATAGTTTGTGTTGAGATGAACCTTTATCCTGTATAATCATGACGTGATGCCTTTGTAATCCACGGATTTCCATTCTACGCACATGCTTCCATTGTGAGAGTACAGAATGATAGAGAGAAGCAGAGACTTGTCTTTTCGTGTTTTTTTTAAATACTTGTTTCTATTGCTTACGTTGATCGTGTCAGATATCTACATCATTCTGGTGTAGTGGATAAAAACAAAGCATACGATGTAAACAAACGTGACAGGACTATTAAACAACACTTGTTAAATACCATCTCGTGGTTAGTGTATCATGAGGATGATAAAAAGATGTTTTGCAAATTCTGCAAGGCTTATCCCAAGCTTGCCACAACCAACCCTAGCCTCGTACACATGTTTGTGTCTGACTCAGACAGTTCCGCAATGAACCTATCAGTTCACATGAGGCAAGTGGATTTATTGGAAAATTGAACAATCAAAGCAGTTCGAATAACACTGGAAATGAGAACATCTACAAGACACACAAACAAACAAAAATGATAAAACGTGACTACACCAGACCCCGTAAAACAGTCAGGACTTTCAAGAATCCAAACTTAGTGGAAAGGCCGTTTATTGTTTCTGAAACAGTGTCTTACCTAAGTATGCCCGACAGACGAGAATTCACCAATTATCGAAATTCGCAGATTGCATGAAGGGTTACACACACAACAAATAGTTAATGGCTTTCTGATGTTGCAGCCTTAAACACTCGACCCAAAAATCTTCACAAACAAAGAAAAATATCGACAGTAAACAAACAACTATTCGTATGCATGGAATTTGTGGGGATATAAGTATAAGGCATCTGTCTTGATTTTAAAAGTATACGCCCGTCGTAAAACAGGACGTTTTATGTCGTGGCGTTATCCATCTATCTGTCCCTCAGTTAAGTTTTGCGATGTCCTCTCTCTAACTCGAACAAATATTATCCAATCATTATGAAACTATGGAAATAATATTTATGGGCATAATATCTCGGTCAAGTTCGAAAACCAGACCAATCGCCCTAATAGCAACGGAGTTATGGCCCTTTCATTATTAAAGAATTACAATTGTGCAATGTTCGCTCTCTAACTTGGACAAATACTATCCAATCCTTATGCAACTTGGAAATAATGTTTATGGGCCTAATATCTCGGTCAGGTTCGAAAACTAGCCCAAACAGAACTATGGCCCTTTAATTATTGAATAGCAATGTCCTCTCAATAACTTGAGTATTTGTAGTTCAATCTTTATGAAACTTGGAATACTGACTATGGACATAATATTTAGGTCAAGTTCGGAAACCAGCCAGATCGTCCCGATAGCAACGGAGTTATGGCCCTTTAATTACTGAAAATTTGAAAATTTTGTAGATGTCCACTCAATAACTTGAATATTTGCTTTTCAATCTTGATGAAAATCGGTCAGTCTCGAAAACCAGTCCAATCGCCCTGGTAATAACCGAGTTTGTATTATGTCGCGGCATTGTCTGTTTGTCTGTCTGTCCGTGCATTAACTTTTGCGATGTCCGTGATTAAAATATACAACTCTGTTACTAACACCTCTGTTACAAAGATCATTTTGATCAATTTTTACACTTGCAATCATTTATCACAGTTACAAATGATTCACTTTCGACGGGCGTATTTTGTGTCCAATGGACACTCTTTGTTTCTATCATGACTTTAATGGTAAATTTGATATATACCTATCTGAATTCCACTCACTAACCACATTCTTTAATAGGGTGACAGCGAGGGTTTGGTGCAGGATGGCGACTTGCGTGTATTTGAATGCTTGTTTTACTCATCTTTTTTCTTAATATAATGTATCATATAATCCCTGCTTTTGTTAATAAAAGTATTGTAACAACGCCAATCTCTGCCAATTCAACATCAAACTTTACAAGTATTTAATAAGCAATTGTAACTGAAAACGTAGTTCCCAACTGCATGGGGTAGTTGGTGGGTCTGGTATACACCATTAGGCCCTATTCATAGTGACACTTGCACTGCTCAAAGCCGTAACATTCCACTTATCATATGTTTTGGATCCACTTATCATGTTTTTTTGGGATTGCATTATAACACAACGGTTTTGCCGGACGCAGGGTTTTTGCATCTCTAACGCACATTTTTGCCAGAGGACTCGTATAGCTCCCGTAAAATAGCAATTTCTCTACTTTTCTATTTTTTCGCTACTTCAGTTAAAATGTCATGTGGCCGCTTGTTCAAAATATAGTAAATTGCAAATAAAAGCATCTGTTATGATGCGCACATGCTCTATCAATATAATTCAGCTGCTGATTGTGCTACGTACATCCATTGTTAAGCTAATTTAAGTTTGTTCACTTGTTCACTGCCAATATAACATACTTCAACACAGCTAAACACAATCTATTTTATTCTGATAAAACGACATATTGGAGCGTCAAGAGTTCGAGGAATTGATGTAACAGGTTTTCGCATTTTTCAAAATGTGGAAATATTCGAAAAGCTGAAAATCTTCGAACCCAACGCGTCTATGATAACATTTAGCAGCGATACATGTAGCTGGAATAAAATGGGTCAACCATCACAATGGGAAACAAGATACATATATGTCCTGCAATGTTAAATTGGGAAATATTAAAAAAAAAAATTGTAACTACAGAGCTCTGAATGATATCTTGCATTTAATGATGATGGTTTTCTGATAAGAGTTATACTCCAAAATTTGTTATTTAAATGTGGGACCCCCAAAATCAGGGTTGGGGCCCTTGAATATGTTTTTTCCAGGAGTCCCCGGACCCCCAAATGAAAAATCCTGGGGAAAATCCTGACACAAATTAATTCATTACATTGTTAACGCCCCTCGGTCAGGGCTCATTTCCCTTCTATAACAAGTTTTTGGTAAACACCATTTCCCCATCTAACTTTCTCAGTATTGTTTTGTTTTGGATAAATTCTCATTAGAAAGTTTATCAAAAATGTACCATATTATGCCGAAAACTTTTACATTTTTTTTATAGTGTCCTCCTCCCACAAAAGCAATATGCATACGTGTACTGAGTAATATCGCTTTTAACAATTAATCTTTCAAAACAATTTTTAGAAAAAAAGCCCTGTAGGTATTTGCTTCATAATATCTAGGAATTGATGACGTCATGTGTGTTCAGTGTGTTAGTCACTGTCACTGACAAGTCATTCATCATGAAGTTATTGAGTTCAGGCCACCCTTAAATTTGTTTGTTGGCAGTTTCCGACCAATGGCATTTAGTGGTGGGTAGGTAGGTAGGGATTTTTGTTTTTTAAACTGAATAATCATTGTAAACCCTTATAGTGACCTTTATTCATACATAAAAACATACACTTTTTATGAACGAATCACCTTGCATCATTAAGAATCAATGGCATAGCATGGTTCCAACATTAAACTGAAATGTCACTTGATAGGGTTAAAAACACTTACAGTTTTTATGGGATGGCGAGTTGATGTCTGTCTGTCCGTCGTCTGTCCGTTAACTTTTACCTCGTTAAAAAGATAGGGCCTTCATTTTTCATCCGATCTATATCAAACTTTATCAGATTAACATTTGCTGGAAACTGAAGAGTCTGATATGTATAGGGACAACAAGGATGCGTTCACCGAGAAACTTCACGCGGCGTACAGGAACCATTCTCTACTGTTTGATGAAGTCGAGCTAAAATCTGGGGCAGAAACGTTCCGTAATTACACGTAAGACATATACGGATTGTGTAACGACCTCTCGTTACTGAATAACAAGACTGTCGCAAGATCGATAGCAAAATAAGTCGCTGATTTACAGAGCCTCTTCAGTTTTTATCCCTGGTTAAACGGAATAAACCGAAAAACTCAGTGTCTTTTGAGGTGTCGTTCTAGCCAAAAAGTCATTAAACGACATTCACCTTGGATGATAATCACATCGGAAGGCAGACGGAGAACACCACTCTCACCATCAGACGAGTGACACCGAGCACATCCACTCCTCCGCCCCTCTCACCATCAGACGGGTGACACCGAGCACATCCACTTCTCCGCCCCTCTCACCATCAGACGAGTGTCACCGAGTACATCCATTTCTCCGCCCCTCTCACCATCAGGCGAGTGTCACCGAGCACATCCATTTCTCCGCCTCTCTCACCATCAGACGAGTGTCACCGAGCACATCCATTTCTCCGCCCCTCTCACCATCAGACGAGTGACACCGAGCACATCCACTTCTCCGCCCCTCTCACCATCAAACGAGTGACACCGAGCACATCCACTTCTCCGCCCCTCTCACCATCAGACGAGTGACACCGAGCACATCCACTTCTCCGCCCCTCTCACCATCAGATGAGTGACACCGAGCACATCCACTTCTCCGCCCCTCTCACCATCCGACTAGTGACACCGAGCACATCCACTTCTCCGCCCCTCTCACCATCAGACGAGTGACACCGAGCACATCAACTTCTCCGCCCCTTAAATGTCATGTAGACACCGAGCACATCCACTTCTCCGCCCCTCTCACCATCAGACGAGTGATACAGAGCACATCCACTTCTCCGCCCCTCCCGGCGATGGAAACTACCATCACATTTATCATCTTCGGAGTGAAGAATTCCGTCCAATATGTTGCCTTCACCTACACGAAATCTCGCACATTCTCGCAACGGGAAAATGCATTTACAGAGGAGAACATTATCCCCCTGAAAGGTTCCAAGGCGGTAGCCCTATTGTCAACCCTTTTGTGTTTGTGATGTCGTTTGCATTTTTTATTACTTTTGCCTTCTCGTTTGTCTGTTTGCGTGTTTGTTTTTGTGTTTTGTGGTTGACTGTCGTCCTTGAATGCTGCTTTCCCTGTCCGATATTTGTTATCTTTCTTTAAATGCACAATAGTGTTGTTTGTGTCGCGTGGCGACCGTAAAAAGTCTCCCCGTACATCCAATCAATATTGTTATTTTTGCATCCTACAGGGATTGCATGACATTCATTGATCCAGCTTTTCCTTAAACACGTGTGTTTCATGTACCGCGTTGAAGGTTTTGTGCTCATCGACATTTTGGCCCATTTTATTAGGGTTTTCCTTAACTTTCCTCATTGTCTTGTATTAGACAGTGACGTGAGTTTTGGACCTCTTTTAAAAGTCCGTAAGTTTACTAATATTTTTTTCTTATGGATATTTGATACAATTCTATTTCGTATCTCTAATAAATACTTATTGGCCCTTATTTCGCTTTTCACAGAATGGTATTATTCTCCATAAAAACAATTATGAGTCTTTTAGTTAAAACTTAAAAAATAAATCTTTCACATAACTCTTCATTTCTTAGAACTAAACCATATGTACGCCTTACACCTTTAAATCTTCATTCGGCAACCTCCTTTCATGTTCCTTCTAATAATATTACTAGGATTTTTAATAATGGCTCAAAAGTTTCCGTAACTCCTCTAGGATCACCTGTTTTGAGGAAATACCATATAAAGTCTCCTTTCAGAAATCATTTAGTTCATTCAAGACGCAGGGTGTTTCTTTCTATTTATAAGTGCAATGCTAAGAGGTGCAGTTGTTGCAATTATTGATCGTGCAAGTCCACCATTAAATCAGCTGTTAATGGTAGATTGTTTAATGTATGTCTAGCTTCAAATGTTGATTGACATACTACTCACGTCATTTTTATGTTCTGACTTGAAATGCACCACGTTGCGATATACAATATGTTGGACAAACAGGTCGATCCTTAAAATTTCGATTTTGTAAACACAAATATAATGCAAGTAATCCTAAAAAGTTAAAAAAAATACTTGTACCAACACTTTCGTCAGTCAGGTCATAATTATAATTACGTAATTGTTCAACCGGTTGAATATATATTTTTGATAATGATGCTACTAAAACTTTCAAATAAAAGCTAGACATATCGCAGAGCTTAAGGGGATGAAAAACTTACAGACACCTTATACACTCGGCCTTAATGACAATATTTATCAAGAAGGAAATATTTCTAAAGATCCTAATATTGACATTTTTTCTATAAAGCGTAAATCTAGGTCTCATGGCCTTAGGCGTAATGGTAAACGTAAATCGCGTGTAATTATTTCTGTCGCTGATTTACATACTATTTTTAAACAGTCTGGAAAGCACTCTATGCTTTCACGGCTTACCTCTTTGTCTATTTCTTCACTTAAGTTGATCGACGAGGAAGCCGACAAATTGTTCATTCGTACAGATCCCTTGTATAACACTGCTTCCATAGTTCAAAGCTACACACAACTTGTTCTCCGATCCCATATTGACAAGGAGTCTGATCACGTCAGGCATTTTCTAAAACTACTATATATTAATAAAGGTATTGATTTCATTGACATGCCTAGTATTTTTCGGGGTACACATGTAGTTGATTCTATCCCAAAATATTTCAAAAATTCCGAAAGTCCTGTAATTTGTTAAAGTATAAAAAGCCTATTAGAAATATTATTTTCAACTACAACAAAATAGTTTCTGACCTTGATATAGTACATAATGCTCCTAAGGAATATGAATGCAACACATCAAAATTTTGCTATGCTCCAGCAGGTCATGTCAACACTGGTAAATTTGATATTGTTGATAAACGTATTCGGCATTTGTTTTCGAAAGGTCCTAAATATAGATTACCTTCAACTATTGATTTTAATGCATGTCGTGCCCAGATCGCCCACTCCATTGAAGATTTTAGTATAAAATGGTGCCGTAGAGAACTCGCGGACCCAAACTCGCTTTCTACTTGGAAAAAGTCAATTCTTAAAATTATAGATACACGTATTAACTTTTATAATACTAACCCCTCTTTACTACCTCCTAGACCTAGGTTTGTCTTTCGTAATTTAAAATAATAAATTTGTTTTAGTTCCTGCAGATAAAGCAGTTAATAATGTAATTATTGTTTGACGCCTACATTACGGCAATGTTTTATCTCTGGAACTCGGCAGCACCAATTCGTATACTCCAGTTAATTCTACTGAGGATGATGTTGTTTCCGCACATATCACTCGGTGCACTACCTTCAAGGCTGGTGTAAACGATAAGCAAAATAAACTGCCTACCATGTACTGGATTCATAAATTACAGAACAATCCGTATAAGGCTCGCTTTATTTCTAATTCTAGTGCCTGCACCACAACAAACATCTCTAAACTTTTAACTTCTTGTCTTACTGCCGTTAAAGATCACGTTAAACTATATTGTGATAAAACTTATGAAAACTCTGGGATTAATTTATTTTGGTCTATAAAACATTCAGGAGACGCTCTTGATAAAATTTTCAATAAAGGTCAAGTTTCATCAATGAGTACTTATGACTTCTCTACACTATATACAACCCTACCACATCATCTTATTAAATACAAGCTAATTTCTCTTATTCAAAAAACATTCGCTAGAAAATATACTACATTTTGGCATGTAATAATATTAAAGCGTTTTTTACTAACGGCAGTTTAGACAAATATACTATGTGAACTTGCTATGAAGTTTGTGAAGCACTCATCTTCCTATTAGATAATATTTTCGTCAGGTTTATAGACAAATTGTTGGTATCCCTATGGGTACGAACTGTGCACACTTGTCGCAGAGTTGTTTTTATTTTGCTATGAAAGGGATTTCATGTTGAGTCTTTCACCAGATACCCAGGCAGATGTTATTGATACTGAACAATGACAACCCTTTCTTTCCAACTATGATTGATAATATTTATCCTAAAGAACTTCAGCTTAATAAAGCTAATATATCTGATAAATAACGCTTCTTTTCTTGATTTATTATATATCTCGATTGAAAATGGTGAAATAATAAGCAAAATCTATGACAAGAGAGATGATTTTAATTTTGACATTGTTAATTACCCCCACTTGGATGGGGATGTTCCCCGAGCAACTTCTTATGGGGTGTATGTGTCTCAACTTATTCGTTTTTCTAGAGCGTGTACTCGAGTTGAGGACTTTAATATTCGTAATCTTTGTATAACTAAAAAGCTACTCAGTCAGGGTTACCCTTACCATAAACTTCGTAAAACCTTTGCAAAATTTTATTATCGTAACCCTGATCTTCTTTCCAAATATAAAAGTAATTTAAGGACTCTTCTGCGACAAGGTGATTTACAAACTTCGTAAGATTCTTGGTCATGATCACTTTCATACTATCTTGTTAAACTTGTTAAAAAGTTTATCAAAAGAGGTTATGACCCTATCATTTGCAACGTACTGCATGCTTGGTGGTGGACCCTTTTACAGTTCGCCACTATGCTTACCTATTTAATTGTAGGATGACCGGAAGGCTGTGGACCCTATGATGACGCCTACCTAAAGCCCATTGGGACGGTGGCGTTCGATGTTTGTCCATGATCTTTCTTGTCGTGCCCTTAATGGTGTATTCTCTTACTGCTCTGGCTTCTGCCAAGTCATTGAGTACCTTCATTGTGGCTTTCTAGGCTATTGTTTTTTTGTATTATATTTACACGAGCATATTTGTGTCGTACTTATATTGCCTATTGATGCTGCCTGGTTGGTTAGAGATTAGATCATGGCGGGGATTTCTTTATTTACACTGTCCTGTTTAAATACGATGACAGTAGGGTAAGTGTGAGGTTTGGTGCACCCTAGAACCAGTTTAAACCCCCAGTGGCCTTTGTTGCCACTGACCGTTCCAAGGTGGTAGCCCTATTGTCAACCCTTTTGTGTTTGTGATGTCGTTTAGCATTTCTGTCCGATATTTATATCTTTCTTTGACAGCGGAAAATTCACCATAACTAATCAACGGAAATCTGGACGCCAAACCTTTTCTTAAAGTTCAAAATATTGTGTCAGGAGATGCGGAATAATTGCTATTTATTATTTGTAAATAATGCTTCTGTATAAAAAGGCTTTATTTGTTATTTAAGTTTAAAAATCTATAATTCAAATATTAAACGGATGATTAATTTATTATTATTAAAAAACGCTTATGAACTTTTAATTTACGCATCATTTTTTTACACAATGGATTTTGTAACGGTTTGGAAAGAAAAGTCATATTGAAGATTTATAAAATCAGTATTTGAAGGTAATTATTGGAATTAAATAAAATATATACATTTCGCATATATTTGATAGGTTATATGCTATTATTTCTGATTTTCCATGATATATGTGTGGCTCCTGTGTTTTGTCGGATGGAACAAAATGGAGTCTTTACAACAGAATAAAAGAACTTGCTGTTGCGTGCAGTTCTACAGATGTGAAATGGTTAGCTCCAATCTGCAAACGTTGTATGTAATAAATGGTGGGAATATTTGTTCCTGTCTTTATGCTTGTACACAGTAAAACCATTTTCAGCTTAATATCCACCGCTATAAGCTTACCGTCTTCGGGATGGTTAAAAGTCTGTACTGTTGATTTTTATGAATATTGAGTTCTGCTCAACCCGGGGCTAGAGGGCGTGAGCGGTAGCTAGCATATTTCACTACCGCTCATGAACAGTCTCAGTCAACCGAGACTGCAATATTTCGTCTGTGTCGTGCTCGGCCGTTTCCAAAGGTCCATTATCGTACTCTTTTTAAATTGACTTTTTGTCATGAATTTTGCCTAATCTTTAACAAACTGTCGGTTTGCTCTGCTCCGACCTACTCACTAGACGTACAGTTAACCAACTTTTTTAAGCATTTAGGGGACTTCGGATCGCATTGAAAATCACGTCATTATCAGGTATATATATTGTTAAATTAATTTGTTATTATAAATCAATCTAAACTGAAAGATAATAATTATAAGACGCATCAAAACAGACTTCATGTTTAATATAATTTCACGGTCGATGAAAACGAACCACCAAACAAAATCTTATAAAAGTTAGATGGACAAAACATGATGAAATCCATATAATTAGTCGACATTAAAATGTTTATGTTCATATCTGGATTTTGTGGAATATATTTCAGTTAAATCGCACAAAGATTTTCTCAAAAACATTCATTGCATAATACTGTCAAACAATAAAAATGCAAGTATAATCAACTGAAATTTATTAAGAGACAGATAAATTCAGGTTGACATTTAGAGGAACAGTTTTCCGTTTATTATTATCCACAGTAAATAGTGTTAAATGACAAGGGAAATAACTGCGTAACTGCTTGTCATAAAAGCCTACCAATAAACATGTAAGACAAGGTAGGTATCAAGACTAAATACGTAAAAAAAAATATTGGTTCAACAGTTTTATTCCAAATGGTTTGCAAATAATCCAAAAACATTTACATATGCATTTAATGGTGCTTTTTTCATTGACCCTCAGTATATATAGGACACTTTAATTTATAAAATGCCTTCACCACTGTCAGAAGACTCAGTAAAAAAACACAAAGGAAGACCTACCTACCTAACTCATCCACCCACCCACTCATACACTCACCCACCCAATACCCTCGGAGCACAGCAAACCAGAATGTTTTATACGCCCATTTGGAAAACGGGACGTATTATGGTATGTAGTTGTCCGGACGTACTCCATTAACTTTTGCATTCCGCACAATAACTCTAAACGTATGAGATCCACCCTCATGAAACTTCGTAGCTACATTGCCTTAGATGAGAGGAGGAACCCTATTATTTTTGGGGCCAGTAGGTCAAAGGTCAAAGTCACGCTCACGGTGACCTCTGGGAATATGGTTTCCAAACAATACCTTCAAAACCAAAACAACTACAGGCTACACTCATGAAACTTCATAGGTACATTGCCCTTGGTGAGAGGAGGAACTCTATCGTTATTGGGCCAGTACGCCAACGGTCAAGGTCACGATGACCTTAAATGAAAATATGCATGCCGCACAATATCTTCAAAACCATAACACCTACACTCATAAAACTAAATAGGTACATTTCCCTAGGTAAGAGGAGGAACCCTATCGCATTTGGGGCCAGTACGGTCAAAGGTCAAGGTCACAGTCTCTTTGGCCGAATGGTTAGCGACGTTGCATTGTAAACCTGCGCCTTTCACCGCTGCGCCTTTGAATCCCAGTGCGAGCTCGACTTCTAAGTGAGGAAATGTCGATTCTTACGGATGACGGGAGGTTTCAGTACTGGTTCTACCCAGGAAAAGATTGGTGGTCTGCCTCCACCACAAATAGACGACCGTTATATATAACCTTACATGTGTTGAACATGACGTAAAACACCATACAAACAAACAAACGCACAGTGACATATGGAAAAATGCATTCCGCACAATAACTTCAAAACCGTAACACCTATACTCATAGATACATTACCCTAGGTGAGAGGAGGAACCCTATTGCTTTTGGGGTCAATAGATCAAAGGTCAATGTCACAATCATATTATATGGAAATATGAATTCTGCATAATAATTTCAAAACCGTAACACATACATTCAGTAAACTTCTTTTGCCCTCGGTGAGAAGAATCCTATTGTTTTGGTGTCAAGTAGGTCAATGGTCAAGGTCGCCATGAAATTTTATGGAAATAGGCATTCCATCTGATAACTTCAAAACAATAACAACCACACTTATGAAACTCTATTTCATTGCCCATGGTGAGTGGAGAAACCTTAATGTGTTTGGGGTCAGTAGGTCAAAGGTTTAAGGTCACCATCACCTTATATGGAAATATTAATTATGCATGATAACTTCAAAACCGTAAACTCATGAAATTTCATAGTTTCGCCACCCTTGTTGAAAGCAGGAACATATTTGCTTTATAGTCAAAGGTTAAAGTCACTGACCTTATATGGAAATATGGATTCCGCATGAAAACTTCAAAACCGTAACACCCACACTCATAACATTTCATAGGTTGATCACCCTTGTTGAAAGCAGGAACCTATTGCTTTTGGGCCTAATATGTCAATGTCACAGTGACCTTATATGGAATCATGCATTACACACAATAACACCTACACTCATAAAACTTCATAGGTGCATAGCCCTTGGTGAAAGGAGGAACCCTTTGTTTTGGGGCCAGTAGATCAAGATCAACGGTCAAGGCGGCAATGACCTTTTATGGAAATAAGCATTCCTCGAAATTAGAACACCCACACTCAAGACATTGCATAGGTATATTGACTTTGTTGGGAGGAGGAACCCTATTGATTTTGTGTCATTTGGTCAAAGGTCAAGGTCACCTAGACATTATATGGAAATAGGCATTTCGTACGATAACTTCAAAACCATAACATCTACACTCATAGGTACATTGCCCTTGGTGAGAGATAGTATCGTTTTTCATTGGTGTTAGAATGCCAATGATCAGGGTCGCAATGACCTTATGTGGCAATATGCATTCCGCGCGATAACATCAAAACTATAACACCTCTACTGATGAAACTTCGTATGTGCATTGACGTTGGCAAGAGAAAGAACCTTATTGTTGTTGGGGGTCAAATGTCAAGGTCACCATGACCTTATATAGAAATAGTGTTATCCACTCTTGATAAGCTTTGGTATCCAGCAAAGATAATACTTTACAAATCAGCATTATTATTAAAATCACATATTTATTTACATGTATACATACTAAATAATCATTTCATTTCATGAAAAGTGTCATATTATTCAAGATATACGAAGCAGGCATAACTGTCGAACTGAAAATGTAGCATTCGCAGATTACAGTTAACCCAATAAACCATTCGAAACAAACAACATTTATAACAAAGATTAAGAAGAAAGTATGTGACAATACGACATAGCACACATAACAGTGTTACAGTTCGCCACTATGCTTTCCTCTTTAATTGTACGATCACCGGACAGGCTGTGGACCCTATGATGACCCCTACCTAAAGCGCATTGGGACGGTGGCGTTTGATGTTTGTCCATGATCTTTCTTGTCGTGCCCTTAATGGTTTATTCTCTTACTGCTCTGGCTTCTGCAAAGTCATTGAGTACCTTCATTGTGGCTTTCTAGGCTATTGTTTTTTTTTTGTATTATATTTACACGAGAATATTTGTGTTTTACTTATATTGTCTATTGATGCTGCCTTGTTGGTTAGAGATTAGATCATGGCGGGGATTTCTTTATTTACACTGTCCTGTTTTAATGGGAGGACAGTAGGGTAAGTGTGAGGTTTGGAGCACCCTAAAACCGATTCAAACCCCCAGTGGCCTACTTTGCCACTGACCGTTCCAAGGCGGTAGCCCTATTGTCAACCCTTTTTCTGTTTGTGATGTCGTTTGCATTTATTATTGCTTTTGCCTTCTTGTTTGTCTGTTTGCGTGTTTGTTTCTGTGTTTTGTGGTTGACTGTCCTCCTTGAAAGCTGCTTTCCCTGTCCGATCTTTTTATATTTCTTGACAATAAGATATATATTGGGATGTAGGTGACAAAAAGGCCGCTTGGGATTTAGGTTTTAGAGTCAAATAAAGAAATCCCGTCGAAGCTATATCCTTTAAAAAGGCAAAACAATAATAACACAAAGATGAACATGTATATATGAATAATGCAAAAATGCATAGAAAGCCGCAAATCAACTATTCCAATTATCAAAAGGAGAACTTTCGAGCGAGTAGCAATTTTATTATTAAACTCTATAATTATACATTTATACAAACATATATAAGCATCTAAGTATTCATACTATCGTTAATCATTCGCATTGATTTCAAAATATGATAGATCTTTGCTTATCACTAACCACATTTGAGGCACCCTTACATATATAATTTAAGACGAACCTAATTTATTATGAATTCAATTTGGCTGGCATTTGTAATATTTTATTTATCTGTTTAAAGCTACAAATGCTATACTTAAATTTCATGCCGCTTTGAAGGCGTGTCTTTAACTGCAATTTCATGTTGACCAGCTCATGGCGAAATCGGATATTTAAGCAATCAGATTTAACGCAAAGCATCCTTTACTTTATAGACATCGAGTTGGGCAGTTCGTACTTGTACACAGGTAGAGTGATAAGGTTGCCACTCTCTGGGCTAGAACAACGACCTTCTAATTTACAGACAGGAGTTTTAACTACTTAACTATAGAAACTTCTTAAGAACCTGGTGTACTAAGTACAATTTATTATGATTAAAAATACCTTAACAGATTTGAATGCACCTCAAGATAGTCCATCATGTCGTACATGTAAATTAACCCTGCATGCTGTAGTACTATACATTTTCTGACTGAAACAAGGATTCCATCTATAAACAAATTATTTTATTTAGCTGTTTATAATAAATACTGAAAAGGTGATCCATTGGAAGCAACAAACACAAACAAGAGAGAAAAGTAGCAGATTCGGTTTTATTAAGTCTGTTCGTGAGAGGTAATTATAATATGCAACACCTCTCACCGCTCCTAGCACCGACTTAAGCAATATTCTACTTTAAAGCAACACAGAATGGGCTTGATGATCCCAAAGGACCAGTACATAATAACACTACTGATTTGAAGTCGGGGCGACTTTTTACGGCCGCCACACAGCACTAAACAAACGCTAGTGTGAATGTCAATAAATACCGAAAAGGTGTTCCCTTCGAAGCAACAAACACAAAAAAAGAGAGAAAAGTATCAGACTCGGTTTTATTGAGTCTGTTCATGAGAGTTAATTATAAGATGCAGCACCTCTCACGCCTCCTAGCACCGGCTTAAGCGATATTCTACTTTAAAGCATCACAAGTTTGTGTTCGTCTGAGCGCTAGTTACTTGGCAATATCTATTTAGTGTTAAAATGCGACGTTATGGTTATACCTACATGTATTTAATAACAAATAAAAGCGCTAGGTCCCTGGTTCAACTCCCGTTCTAGGAAACGTTTTTATGAAATATAATCGGAAGGCTAGGTGAAAATGTAATATTTTACGCAGCAATAGCTGGTTTATATACCGAATTCTTGGATGTTCCTCGAATTTAAACTACTTCACCCGTGACACATTCATTTTAAATTAAGCGTCTATAGCTTGCATTTAGTAATAAATGAAGTATGCAGTTACAATTATGACCGAATTATCAAATGTTTTTTTCCTCAAAAAATTGTATTCGTTACAGTAACTATAAATATATAAATCTTAACTATTATTTGAAGATACACTATGTTTGACTGGCGTGCGTTATATTTTTGAATGCATACTTTCAAACTTATAGTTCTTCATAAAAGAAAGTGTGCACATATATTTTTGTAAATATTCAAAAAGTCATTTAGTAAACGAAGTTTTAAAATATACAAAATGTATGATTTAATAGAAATAAGTATAAAAGTCGAACAGGAAATGCAACTTAGTGATATATTTGTATGAAACTTTTCTTCACTAATAGAGTCTGAGTGCCTAAAAGTCCAAAAAGAGCAAAATGCACGATGGAGTTAATTTTAATACATGGAGTTTTATTGGAAAACGCACGATAACAGTCACCTTGGTAATTGCTGGTTTTCTTAAATTTCTATGAAGGACAAATGTTGAACTTCTTCTCAAACATAACGTGAGGATGTTTAAACACATGTATGACGTAAACACATGTATGCCGTAAACACATGTATGGCGTAAACACATGTATGACGTTAAACTTACAGCAATGCAATATTCGTAATGAGGTTGATCATGAACATTTGAGTGAACACTTTCTTTTTTGAATCATTATATTTATATTTCCTTCTGATAATTGTACATTTAAGCAAATCAAACTCATTCGAACAAAAACTAATCAATGAGTTTAATTGGTTTAAACAATCAATGACAAGTTGAAAGAGAAATTAGATACATGACTTTGGTATATACTCACACAATAGTTTTGATGTTATCGTAACAGGCATTGTAAAACCGGAGTGATATAATTGTAAAGTTTATTCAACTTTGCCAAACTCCATTTTGTCAAATATTAAATTGTTGTACATCTCGAATATATCTGTATTCAAATCATTGTAACTGTGATAAATCAATATCCGTGTTGATGCGTTCTATAATAATGATTATACATTCTTTTTAGCGATAAAACCCTAATCTTCGATCAACAACAACATCTAAATACATTTGAATGAAAATTAAAGCTATGTATAATTATGAACAACGGTTTCAATAAAATCGAAATAAATAAATAAAAACAACAACAAAAAACAACGACAAAAAAAAATCACGGAAAACAAGATTTGCAAGGACATAACTAAATTGACGGTGTATCATTATTATTTTTGTCATGTTAAACATTTATAATTTAACGTGAGGCATATATTCAAACAAGCGTTATTATTGAAGGCTCTAAAAAGCTTGGCGGCTTCCATAAACGGTTCAGAAGAAAATTCAACTGATAATCTATTCTTTGTTTTCCATCTGATTTTGATAGTTATTTCACCATTTTAAGTATTTCAGAACTCTGCTTAACAACATTTTTTATATAAATTGTCCCAAAATTCATTTCAAATAAATAAAATGTTAAACTTTTGTTGAGCCATATGAATTTCGTCACCCATTAAATTGTTTTAGAATCTGTTGCTCGAAAACATCTCTCTTTACATCGTTGGCGACCGAGGACCATAACGCCGTTGGTGTCTTTGTCAGCATAACACACCAATATTTACTCAAGTCTTGAAAGTCTATGTCATCAAACAAAACAAGTATCACACCATCCCTTTTCAGCTCTACGTTTCTATCTAAAGCCACCTTGAGTTGAAAACAACAGTAATTGTCGTTAAGGAAATTGTTCGTAACAACAGCCACGACGTTCTTACTGGAATATATACCATCAAACATCACCTCCAATTTGACACCATTCTCGGCATCACGATGCCATATATGTAATTTCAAATTATGTTTTTCTTCCATGAATTGTCTGAAATCATTATGAACAAAGTCATTGTCGTCATCATGGTAGATTACATATCCATCAAATAAAATGTCTGTATTTCCTAAAAGAGGTTTGTTTTCATTGTCTTTGTCCTTGTTTCTTCTGAGTTTGTAAAACCAGTATCTGACATACCACCTTTTTTTATAAAGAAGTAAGGTAATAGAGAGAAAGACAAAAAGGAAACTGCCGATTGTAGAATATACAATGATCATGGGATCGTGGGTCGCACACGATTTTTCTGTCGGGTGATAATTTAGCAATAGATGTTTTTCCATCGATTTGCAATAATAGTGTTTAGGCCATGCTTTAATTGTTACATTCTTTTCCTTGATAACTGTGTCTAACCATGTTCGGAACCAAAGTAGTTTACAAGTGCAATCAAACGGATTATTTGACAAATCCAAAGATGTCAATGTTTTTAACAGATTATCAGGAAAGTCCTCTTGTTGAATCATGAAAATATCATTTCCGGAAAGGAAAATACTTTTAAGCTTGTGTGCATATTGGAATGAATTTTGAATATTTTTTATAGAATTGCCATTCAATATAAATTTTGATAGTTTTGGAAAATTACGTAATAGTTCTTTGGGTAATGTTGTTATTTGCACATGCGCCATATTAAGTTGTTCAATATTTTTTAATGGGGAAAATAATTCGACAAATGTTTTATTATCCACTAGGAACAAATTACTCTTTGTCAAGTCCAATATTTTAAGACTGTTTAAGCCTTTAAAAATATCGACACTGGCATTATTCCTTAACACAACGGCATTTAACGTTAGAAAAAGCGACTGTAAACTGGAGCTATTAAAGGCGTATGGTTCTATCTTTGTTAATTTTCCAATCATCTGATTAAAAAACAATGCGGAAAGCTTTGGTAAGTCAGAAAACGAATTTTGTTGTATAACTTTAATTTTATTTCCAGTTAGATGAAGCCTTTCAAGCTTATCCAGGCAATGCCAATTTCTCGGTATTAGTGCATCGATGTTATTGTTGCTCAAGTCGATATATGTTAGATTTGGGAAACGCTTAAATGGTATGTTTGGTAAACAGAATCTTGGTTGTTGACCTATGTTATTATTAGATAAAATGAAAGAACTTAGCCGAATTAAACCATCTTTCTCAGATAAATCACGTATAACGTTATGATCAGTACGTAATGATGTAAGGTGCGGAAAGTGTTGAAATGCTTTGATGTTTAGAAACGAAATTTTATTATGTCCAATTTGAACTGATTCTATTTTGTCACAGTTCATTTTACTAAAGAAATCATCCGCAAGATTATCGATACCAACTTTTGTAAGATTTAATGAATGAAGGTGTTTTGTGCTTCCTAAAGCTAGTCGCAATTTTGTCAAATTTATCTTAAAATTTTCACTTAAATCAAGATGACTTAAACGATCAACCTTAATGAAAGCATCTTCGGATATATCCGTAATATTGTTTCGCGCCAGATTCAGGGTCTGTAAATAAATGGTTAAATTAGTGAATGTACTTGTTGTTACCAGTGGTAAGTAATTGTCCATAAAAAACAGTTTCTGAACAAAGGAAGGAAACGATGGTATGTATTGAAGATCTGATTTAAATCCGCTGCAAATAGCTGTGCCAGGACTACGACCACCTGTCTTGATACAGCAACATCTGTTATCACCACAGGACACATAGCCGACACTTGTGCAATTATCAGTTCGATTTCCTCTGACAGAGATATCAATACAAACACATATTATACATAAAGCATATAGGACACGTGACATAAACGTAGGCTTCATTCTTTGTGATAATCTTGCACACATTTGCTGAAAGACATTGAGTTTACGTTTTTATTTCTTTAGTTCCCATTAATCGTTTATCCTATGGTATAAAATCATCATAGTTGTGTCTTCTTCTTAATTTAACAGCGGAGTTTATTACAAATTCAAAATATATTCACATACGCTATTTCATATTGATCATAACTGATAAGAAGAGCACACTTTTGTTGCTGTAAGGGCAGTTGTGTACGGTATTTGGGGCTCCTTTGGACATCCGTTTTCTTACTTGAAATGATACCAATGGTAGTTTCTGTAAAATAAAATTAAATAACATCTTTACATCTTTTTAGAAGAAATAAAATATGTATTGGTAATATAACAAATATAGCAAGCATAACATCGCACTGTATATATATATGAAAACAGGAACGCAACTCGGGAATTTCCGCAATATAATTTATATACGGCACACTTAATTGCACGTAATATTCCAGAGAACTCCCAAGATGTTTGGTAAAGAAACGGTTGCAGCTAGAAAGGACAAAACTGTGAAGTTGCAGACATTTTAACCATAGTACACGTTGTAACACGAAATTCATAAATGTTGATATTCCGCTTTGAACATTTAGGCTATTTCAGTACTGTATTTAATGTATAGAAATTGCAAAAATGTACATCCTACGTTTGTTCACCTGCTTGAGCCAAACGCGCATTAATTATATCAATAACGAAACTTTAAATGGATAACATTTGGTGTGTTATGTGTTGTTTTAATTTTTTTTCCGGAAGGAAAGATCTAATGTAGCCATGTACCATTCGATTAACACCAGCATTTTATACATACAATCATACAATACATAGCAGAAATTCCCGAGTTATATAGTATCGTTATCTAGTTATCACAACATATTCAGCTAATGTTTTTCATTCAGATTCTTTGAGAGGGGAGGTTGGTGCATGAACCTTTGTCCCTCGGGTTTTCTGGTCGTGCTCTAGATTGGATTTCTCTTGGCTGCAACTGCTGTGGTTGTTCAATACAATGTTGGATACATCCTGAGGTGTTTCTTATTTTTTTTTTTTATATATCTTTACAATAACATATACGTGTATATCGTTTCCTAATTTCTCTAGATGTGTACTTTATTGTTATGCTTTTTCTTTTGATGGGATGTACTTTTATCTACTACGTCTTGTCAATTTGAGCGCTGAAGACAGAATAATAACGAGGTTATGTACATTTAAAATCGATTTAAGCTAACCGCAGGGCCATATTGCCCACTCACCGTTTCAAGTAGGTAACCCTGTCTTTTTCCGTTGTGTATTCTCTTTTTCATTGTATAGTTAATTTGCTCTTTGTTTGTGGTACAGTGCGGATCTACGGTGCCATTGCGTTTGGGTGTCGTGATTTCTATAGGACCAGTTTTCTCATTCTTATACTCCAGCCTTAGATATAATACTACACTAGTGTATTACACTGTTCATGTGTTGACCTATAGGACCAGTCTTCTCATTCTTATACTCCAGCCTTAGATATAATACTACACTAGTGTATTACACTGTTCATGTACCAGTCTTCTCATTCTTATACTCCTGCCTTAGATATAATACTACACTAGTGTATTACACTGTTCATGTGTTGACCTTATCACCGTGTTCGTTCACAACTGTAACAGACTGGCTAAATGGAACCACAGGCTTATATTACGACACTATAAAAAAAAACAATATTGGCGGAAAAGGGATAGTGTTATTGTCTATTTAATGAAAGTTTGAAATCTAATTACACACTCGTTTTTACGTGCTTGTTACATTTTGAAAATGTCGTGCCTAAAATTAGATCTTCGATTTGGTCATTTATAAAGTCATAAAAGCCGAACAGGAAATGTAACATTCAATGCCTTCGTGACTTGAATTTTTTTTCAACAATTATCGGAAATGCATCAATTCATAGTACATAACTATTATAAACTATTGTTAGACGCAATAAAGTTTGACATATTCTGAATATTTAATAATTCCGTGTTTTAGTTAGCCGCAACAGAGTACTTGTATATTATAAACTGTTATTGGTTTCGGACTGGTATTGTTTTTCTTCCGCGAGCATAGCCCTCGACAGTAATGCATAAACAAATCCCAGTATCTAACATAGCATAAAACGGAAATTCATGACTGGGTAACTGTTTTGACATGGAAATGACAATTAGTAAGATGCATTGTTCTGGACCCACTGTTCGTGTAATACAAGTTAACAAAAGGTTTTCCGAAGTTTCAGTATGGTAACGGCCCCTAATTATTGGGGGAACAATTTAATTATTACAAAGTATAAGCATGCGACCGAGATATCCAATGAAATGTAAAAGTATGCGACCGAGATATCAATTGTAAAGTATAAGTATCCGACCGAGATATCCAAAGAAAGGTATAAGTATGCGACCAAGATATCAATAGTAAAGTATAAGCATGCGACCGAGATATCAATTGAAAAGTATAAGTATGCGACCGAGATCCAATGTAAAGTACAAGTATGCGATCGAGATATTAATTATAAAGTACAAGCATGCGACCAGGTATCCAATGTAAAGTATAAGTATGCGACCGAGATATCAATTGTAAAGTATAAGTATGTGACCGAGATATCAATTGTACAGTATAAGCACAACCGAGATATCCAATGTAAAGTATAAGTATCCGAGTGAGATATACATTGTAAGTATAAGTATGCGACCGAGATATCAATTGTAAATTATAAGTTTGCGACCGAGATATCAATTGTAAAGTATAAGTATGCGACCGAGATATCAATTGTAAAGTATAAGTATGCGACCGAGATATAAATTGTAAAGTATAATCATGCGACCGAGATATCCAATGTAAAGTACAAGCATGCGACCGAGATATCAATTGTAAAGGATTAGTATGCGACCCGAGATATCAATTGCAAAATATAAGTATGCGACCGAGATTCAATTGCAAAGTATAAGTATGCGACCGAGATATCCCATGTAAAGTATGAATATGCGACCGAGGTATGCAATGTAAAGTATAAGTGTACGTCCGAGATACCAAGTGTAAAGTATAAACCTGCGATCGAGGTATCCAATGTAAGGTATAAGTATGTGACCGAGATATCCATTTAAATGTCATGGTAAGTAAAATTATGCGACAGAACATTTGCGTGTTAGATGTTGTTAGATCGATGGGTTAGTAATGCGTTTAATGCTTTACATTTAGGACAACGACATGGAATAAGCTTATAGTTATTTCTATACAATGTGCCATTATGAAAGTGTATGCATGTAGTTCATGATAATTTAAATTAATATTGCCTAGGAGTTGTGATTTACTAAACGTCATACGAGGCACGTTACTCGCATTAAATGAGGAAGTTAACAGAGCGGTCATGTAACCAATTGTCACATCTCAAAACTCATACAAACAGGAAGACCAAGAGTGCTTGTGAGCGCTTTAATGGCGAACATTGATCTTATAACAGGGGGATAAGGGAGATAAACGAGGGAAGTGGTATATTGACATTCACATTAGCGTTTGTTTAGTGCTGTGTGGCAGCTGTAAAATGTTGCCCCAACTACAAATCAGTAATGTTATAACTTAATAGTACTTTGTGATCATCAAGCCCAGTCTTTGTGGTTTAAAAGTAGAATAACGCTTAAGCCGGTGCTAGGAAGCTTGAGAGGTGTTGCAACTTATATTACCTCTCATGAACAGACTCAATAAAACGGAGTCTGCTACTTTTCTCTTATGTATGTGTTTGCTGCTTCCAAGGAATCCTCTTTTCAGTATTTGTTTATATATGACTGGTTTTCGAACTTTTCCGAGCATTGATGGAAATAGAAATTCTGAACAAGTCTAGTAAAGACGGAAAATGAAGGACCTTGGGTGTTAATAATGCAAAACACAGCTAGTTTCATTCAATTAAGGGCCATAATATTCCTATTATTTAACGTATTCAAACTATTATTGATATAAACAGTATGGCGAAGTTTGGTAAAAACAGATTAAAAATGAAGGAGCTGGAGTGTTAACAAAGCATATTAGCGTATTTTTAACTAATTAAAAGGCCATCATTCTCGACAAAGCCATTTCTTTAATTTGTCTTCAGTTTCTTTTATGACCAAGATAACTGATTAAAATTGCGGGATTTGGGTAAGGAGCGGCGATGGGTGGTGTGTGTAGAGGGTGGCGTGGGACGAGGAGGGAGGTTAGGGGTGGGGGAGTCAGATATGGCTGGTTCTCAAACTCTTCGAACCGTTTATTGATGTTAACATTCTAAACAAGTTTCGTATAGATCGGATAAAAAATTAAAAACGTACAGCGTTAACAAAGCAAAACGTAAAACTCTTCATTCAATCAAGGGCCATAACTCTGTTATTGCTGCTCAATTTGATTGGGTATTAACGTGAACAAGCTTTCATTGATCTAAACACTCTGACCTAGTTTTGAAGAAGATTAGATGGCAGCTAGAATTTAGAGAAAAACTATTTATTTTTTCAATAAATCAAAGGCTAGTGTTACTTTTGAGATCAGAGTGGTTTGCATGCGTGTCCGAGCTTTGTTCCTCTCAACTGCCCAAAATGACAAAAAAAAGGAAATTTAGTTTTATATGTGATTTGTTGAAGTTTATGCATGTTAAACTTTTTAAGCGTCTTCGAACGAAGATTCTGAAAATAATAATGTTTTTGCACAATTGTTTTTATTGTTATTATTATTTTGTAAAAATTTAACCGTAATTTGGGCATCATACGACGGAATCTCAAGTTACTTCAAAATGAGAAATAAATGAAAATTCATAATGAAAATAATTCTGTTTTGGTATACTGAAGGCTGTGCCTAGCCGAAAATCCAATGCCAACTAATATAACGTTACGTATTTTGACCTCGAAAGTGACCTCGTGTTGAACTGCATGACGCCATTTTCTTCCCTAGACAGTGGTGATGCATATTAACCAAATACACGCGTTTAAGTGAGGTTTCCAGTAAAAGATGAACATGCAATATATCATCCTTGTTATATTTAACCTTACCGTCAATACTGTTCTTTCATCGGACATAAGATGTCGCTTTATTTATAGGTTCGCCGACGTTTGTTTACAATAATTTTCCGGTTTCACTATGTTTTGGCGAAATTGTATTCTTACGCCAGAAATAGTCTTCTCAAACACATAAATTTTAATAAAGTTTTCTATTTCCGTGTTTATTTAAGATCATACGCATCCTAATTTTGTATAAATATTACACAGTTACTACATCCTTTAATATTTTCACATTTACGACGTGCAGCTGCAACGTGTACTGTGGTTATAATTTCCGGTGTATGTCACTTCCGAAATCGCGAAAAAGATGATAATATTGCAATTGTCTTCTGGATAATGACGATTTCTATACAGCATTTGACAAAGCAAGGTAGCTATATGATTGTTTCACCTAGCTAAAGTTTGTTGCTTATGCGATCGCCTCCCGATCACCATGAAACATTTATAAAACCGTACTCATATCCAGCTGTCAAGCCTCCATAATATCCCGTGCAAGCATGCACGTGAAGATATAAAAATAGGCATAAAAATAGGCCCAAATTGTAAATATATTTGAAAATATAGGTGTTTTATTTTTATAAATTATGGGTATTGTGACATTAAATTTTGAAAAAATTCAAAAGGCACTGCCTGAGGTAGACATTGACGTTGACTTCTTCATAATTATTTTGTCCAAAGCCATAAAATAAAAAGAACTTGAGATTCCATCGTATGATGCTCAAATTACGGTTACATTTTTACAAAATATTAATAATAATAATAATAAAAAAATTGTGCAAAAACATTATTATTTTCAAAATCTTGGTTCGAAGACGCTTAAAACGATATGAACACCAACAAAATCACATATAAAACTAAATTTACTTTTGTTTTCATTTTGGGCAGGTGAGAGGAACCTTACGAGGGTGCTTCAAAAAGTTCTGTCACTAGGCATATATCCTTTGAACTGGGTATTACACTGAGATAAAGTAGTGTATTTATAGTACTACTGGGTTAGCTCTCTTAAATTCCACAACAAAAATGAAACATTTCCGGTTATTTATACCCATGAATTATCTCCCCCAACCACACCTTTTGGATACTGGCATCTCTGAAAATGTCCTTGTTACAAAACGTTGTAAAAATTATTTGAATAACTCTATGCTTTTAAATGTTCTTGTACGCCATCTGTTGTTATTCGCCCATAATCCATTTAAATGATTGTCGGGAATTCGGAAAAGTCTTGCTGCAAACCAGATATGAGTGAATGCATATCCCTTAATTTTAGCAGAAATAACACTGATTTTCTTCATTTTGTTTACGGAAATGTTATAATATCTTTTAAATGTCGTAATTACTCTCATAGTATTAATATGTTTTCATATTTTTTTACAATTCCTAGTCCTTCAGTGTTTACATTTCATATTCAACACATTATTGTAGAATTTTGTACAATGTTTAGCGAAAATATTGATCATCCAAAAACGCTATTTCAGAAGACTGCCCTTCCATTTAATGTTCATTTATCATTAAATTAATTTTACACCTTAGCTTAAAATGTTAATTTTTAAGCCAATGCCGTTTCATCTACCATGCTTAAATTCTGAATCTTGTAATGCACAGATATAACTGTTAATGTAAGAGAAATTTCAAAGGTCTTCGACAAGTACTTAAATGTTCCATAACTTTCGTCACGCAAAAGATACAGCATTCATTTTACCATCAATGGTATAGTATTGAAACTCTCTTTCATTTGATATCAAACATCAACACTCACAATGAGCACATAATTGTTAAAACGCGTTAGTGACAGAACTTATTGAATGACCCGTGTAAATAATGTAAAAATATAGTTGAGTATTACCGTAACTGAAGGTGCTAGAGTGTTAACGAAGGAAAATATAGGATTTTGAAATAATTCAATACTTCAAGGGCCATAAATATGCTGTTTCCTTTTCCGATATGATCGGTAAATATTTTTACTCAATCAAATGCCATTACTCCGGTGTTACGAATTCGATCTAGTAGGTTTACAAACGTGTCCGATATCAAGGCACTGACAAAGTTTGGTAACGATCAAATACTAAATGAAGGTGCTAGAGTGTTAACAAGGCAGAACATGGTATTATTCAGTAAAAAAAGGGCCATAACTCCTGTTATAATTATTTGATGTAGTTTGTTTTCAAACTTGTTCAGCCTTCATTGATATTAAGACCCTGACCTCAAATGCAAAATGAAAGCGCTAGAGCGTAAGCAGTAAAACGTTAACAGACGGACGACAGAAAATAAACATGGACATTCTGATAAGAAATTGATTTTGCCATTCAATGTTTAAACGAAATATTTGATATCATACAACATACAACATATCTTAAATACATATATTTGATGAAAACATTGAATTAGCTAAGATATACATAAAATGCTGCCATAATAAAGGCCGGAAACAATATTATAAAACATATGATTATAAGCAACCAGCCTACTAATACCCGCCTAAAACCGCTACGAAAGATGCAATGTATACCAGGATGGCTTTGCGCGTATTAAATACAGCGAAGTCGTTTACATCCTAAAGAACCTTTTTCTTTTTACTAACGAAAATTTGGACAGTTTACGCTATGTGGACTTGCCAAGTAGTTTGTGAAGCACTTATTTTCCTATTAGATAATATTTTCGTCAGATATGGAACTACCGTTTATAGACACATTGTTGGTATCCCTGTGGGTACGAACTATGCACCTTTTGTCGTAGAAATGTTGGTCCTGCCCCAATTTGAGTAACGCGAATGTATGCATCTTTCAAAGATTTTTTTTAAAAATGTTTTTCAAGTGGTAGATATTCACACTGGTATAACATAAACTGAAACGTTTCGCGGAGGAAAACCTACCTAGACCATTTTAATGTTTTATAAAACTACACTTTTTCAAAGCCGTATTTGACCTATTTTTAAAATATTTATGTTTGAGTAACAACAACGAAATTCAGTGATCTAGGAGGAAACGACACACAAAACAATTAACAGTAATACAAGAGACAGGTTACTGCGTCTATAAACTTACATTCGAGGATCTTTTTGTGTTCACAATTCACCATTGATGTTGAGACCTCATCATTTTCTATTTCTTGAAGACGTCTATCTTTAACAGACAAGAATGAGATTAATTTCGTAGAAAAGCAGTCACACGCATGCAATAAAAAAACTTGATTGGTCGATTGAAATTAATGAGCACGGGAGTAGTCTGGTTTACTAACCATATCCTCACAGAATGAAGATATCATAGTTGATAGGGACACAGTCAACAATTTATATGAATGAAATGATTGCCGATGATTGTATTGGTTAAATATATAATTATAAGGTCAACATTACAAGTGTGTCAAAGTTCGTAATAACATCAGTGCATGACGCGGAGGCAGTGTTACATTCCAGCAAGTTGAGATTACACAATATCTGCTCGGATGAAACTATAAATTGAGTTTAACTTGCTAAAAAGTTTATCAATGAGGTTATGATCCTATCACTTTGTAACGTTCTGCATGTTTTATAGTGGTTGACCCATTTACAGTTCGCCACCATGCTTTCCTCTTTGAGGGTTAGATGACCGGACAGATTGTGGACCCTATGATGACGTCTAACTAAATCCTTATCGGACTGTAGTGTTAGATGTTTGTCTTTAATCCTCTCTTGTCATACCCGTAACGGTTAGTTCTCTTGTTGCTCTGGCTTCTGCCAAGTCATTCAGTACTTACTTTGTGGCTTTCTAGGCTTTTGTTTTTTATATTATCTATATATGTACTGATCATTTATGAGTTTTATTTATATTGGCTATTAATGCTGCCTTGTTTGTTAGCGATTATAACCTGGCGGGGATATCTTTATTTACATTGTCCCGTTTATTGGGATGACAATAGGGTAACCGTAGGGTTTGGTGCACCCTATAACCTGATTTAAATCTCCAGCATTTATTTTGCCACTAACCGTTCCAAGGTGGTAGCCCTATTTTCAACCCTTTTGTGTTTTTGACTGTTGTCCTTGAATGCTATCTTTCCTGTTCAAGTTTTATATTTACTTATAATGTATTCTATTTCTGTGTAACATTTAGCCATTAAGGGAACGATAAGACACAATCAAGGGGAAGAGCATATACTGAGAATACTGGCGGGTATTTCTTTATTTACACTGCCCCGTTTTATTGCGACGACAATAGGGTTAGAATGTGGTTTGGTGCGCCCTAGATCCTGGTTTAAGCCATCCGCACCCAGCGGTCTTTTTGCCGATGACCGTTGCAAAGCGATATCGCAATTGTCAACCCGTTTGTGTTTATGATGTCACATGCCTTGCTTCTTATTAACAATTGAATTGTTGTTTGTTTTAATGCATGGTTTTGGTTGACTGAATTCTGCATTTCCTTCGACTTTTATATCTTCTTTTAAAGCCGAAACACGTCTGCAGCTGCTGTAAATTTTAAGCTTCATTATGCATTTAGGATTAAATGCATATGTATATTGTATGCATATTTCTGGTCCATTTATCTAATATTAAATAACTTTTTCAGACAATATTAGATTATCCTACAAAATATATATATATACATATGTAGGTCATCATTAATCGGGATAAAAACTCCCGTAGATACAAAAGTCGAACAGGAAATGCAGCATTCACAGAGCGCACACAACAAACGTACGCATTAACTACACCTACAAGGGTGAACAACATGGTTCTGGAATGAACTCTAGACCGATAACATAAACACAACAAAAGTACGCATTAACTACACCTACAAGGGTGAACAACATGGTTCTGGAATGAACTCTAGACCGATAACATAAACACAACAAAAGTACGCATTAACTACACCTACAAGGGTGAACAACATGGTTCTGGAATGTGGAACTAGCCTCTAGACTGATAACATAAACACAACAAAAGTACGCATTAACTACACCTACAAGGGTGAACAACATGGTTCTGGAATGAACTCTAGACCGATAACATAAACACAACAAAAGTACGCATTAACTACACCTACAAGGGTGAACAACATGGTTCTGGAATGTGGAACTAGCCTCTAGACTGATAACATAAACACAACAAAAGTACGCATTAACTACACCTACAAGGGTGAACAACATGGTTCTGGAATGAACTCTAGACCGATAACATAAACACAACAAAAGTACGCATTAACTACACCTACAAGGGTGAACAACATGGTTCTGGAATGTAGAACTAGCCTCTAGACTGATAACATAAACACAACAAAAGTACGCATTAACTACACCTACAAGGGTGAACAACATGGTTCTGGAATGAACTCTAGACCGATAACATAAACATAACAATACGAAAGTTTTATAATTACCCATTCTATATCTTGTGCGCCTGAGACATCGTCTTTTTCATCCATATCACATCATTTCTCCGAATATGATTAAATATTAAGACGCACGAGTATATATTACTCTTGTATCGCCCACACTCAATGGCGATATATGATTAAAAATTAAGACGCACGAGTATATATTACTCCTTTATCGCCCACACTCAATGGCGATGTGAATGAATCATAAATAATAAACTTCCTTGCTATTGTTCACTGTTAGAAAGTTCAGTAGATGTAAATGATGCTGACTTTTGTTCATATCTCCGACAAACAAAATAAACAATGCACTATAATAGGCCAGTCAATCTAAGTTGTATTCTATGACGAACCTAAGACATATTGGCATAGAAATAAAACTTACATTTTAAAAAACTGCTAACATTGGAGATATTCATAAATAACGATTGGACAAAATTGGACAAAATTGGGTAATATATATATTAGAAATTAAGATAAATAATTACTAATTGTTACCAAGTGCAAGGTATTCAATGAGTTAATTGAGAGAAACTGTGAGGATCATATCTCCTATGGTTCTACCATAGAGCTATGACGCGGTCTATAGAACATATAGGCAGGAGTGCGACAGGACTCCACCCGCCCTTCCCGGCGAGGTTTCTAAAGACATCACAAAATGCGTGAAAAAACAACCGCCGCATTTCAATTGACTTAACCTTGATTACTACACGGCTATGTATAAAAAAATAAAGTAATATTTTGTAACGACTATATTTTAAGACATTTGTATTTGTGTTCCTTCGAATATTTCGTTTTTGTCTAAAATCTCGTTTTAGTTGTTTGCTTGTATGTGTAGTATCTAAGGTTTCTAAGTCAGTTGAAATACGTTTTTGTTAATCAGGCATTGCATCCATGATGTCTTCGGAAACCTCGACGGGAAGTCTGGATGGACTGTCGCATACCTATCTATAATTTATATAGGCCGTTTCATAGTTATATGGTAGCAACAGAATATAAATCCATAAGAGCTATGATTCTCGCAGCTAAATTAAAGCCAGATACATATTTTAAATTTGCATTTTCAGATTCTAGAAGATTTATTGAGGTCTACTGTTCCAAACTTTTATCAATGTTGTGTAATTTTTTTATACTTGCATGTGAACATAACCCACTCACTTTATTAAAGGGATGGAGGGAGATTTGAATGTTATTTTATAACCAATTCAAAGTTATACGCAGCATATTCTCCGACCCCATATTGACAAGGAGTCTGATAACGTCAGACATTTTCTAAAACTTCTTTATCTTAATAAGGGCATTGCTTTTTATTGATATACCATGTATTTTTCGAGATAATCGTGTTGTTGATTCTATTCCTAAATATTTCAAAAATTTCGAAAGTCCTATAATTTGTTATAAGTATAAAAAACCAATTAGATATGATTTTCAACTACAAAAAAAACAGTGTCTGACCTTGATATAGTAAATAACACTCCTAAGGAATGCGATTGTAGAACATCTAAATGTTGCTATGCTCCGGCCTGTCATGTCATTACTGGTAATTGTGATATTATAGATAAATGTATTCGGCATTTATTTTCTAAAGGTCCGAAGTAAAGATTACCTTCTATGATTGATTTTAATGCATGTCATGGTCAGATCGCCCAGTCCATTGAGGATTTTAGTATTAAAAAACATGCTGACCCTAACTCCCTTTCTACTTGGAAAAATACTATTTTTAACATCATAGATACCTGTATTAACTTCTATAGGGCTAACCCCTCCCTACTCCCCCTTAGACCTAGGTTTTTATTTCGTAATTTAAAATTGGGAATCCAGGAATTTCATAATAAGTTTGTTTTAGTTCCTACTGATAAAGAAGCTAATAATATACTTATTGTTTGACGCCTCCATTACGTCAATGTTTTATCTCAGGAACTCGGGAGTACTAATTCGTATACTCCAAGTGCAATCTAATGAAGATAATGTTGTTTGACGTATATCGCTCAGTGCAAGAGTTTCAAGGCTGGAATAGACGAAAAGCAAATCAGACTTCAAACGATGTATTGGATTTCCAAATTACGCAAACAACCATATAAAGCCCGTTTTATTTCCAATTCTATTTCTTGCACCACTACAAATATCTGCAACTTTTAACATATTGTCTTACTGCCGTTAAAGATCACGTTAAACAATAATGTTGACTAAGCTTATGAAAACTCTGGGATTAATTTATTTTGGTCTATTAAAAATTCAGGCGACGTTCTTGATAAAATTTGCAATAAACGTCAAGCTTTATCTATAAGTACCTATAATTTTTCTACATATACAACTTACCCCACACAACCTCATCAAAGAAAAGCTTATTGCTCTCATTCAAAACACTTTTTCTAGGGAAAATACTACATATTTGGCCTGTAACACTATTAAAGCGTTTGTTTTTGCTAACAGCAGTTTGGACAATTACACTATATGGACTTAGATAATATTTTCGTCAGGTATGGAACTACGGTTTATAGACAAATTGTGGGTATCCCTATAGGTACGAACGGTGTATCCCTTATCGCAGATTTGTTTTTATATTGCTATGAAAGAGATTTCATGTTGACTCTTTCACCAGATACGCAGACAGATGTTATTGAAAGAGTATGATAATGGACCTTTGGAAACGGCCGAACTCGACACTTACAAAATATTGCAGTCTCGGTTTGATTGAGAATGTTCATGAACGGTAGTGAAATATGCTAGCTAACGCTCACGCATTTTTGAAGCCTTTTATGACACCTCTCGGTATCTGGATGACACATTGAACATTGACGACCCTTTCTTTCCTACTATGGTTAATAATATATATCACGAAAGAACTTCCACTTAACAAAGCTAATATTTCTGATACTAATGCTTCCTTTCTCGATTTACATCTCCCTATTGCAAATTGTGAAATTATTAGCAAAATCGATGACAAGAGAGATGATTTTAATTTTGATATTGTTACTTATGTGTTTCAACTTATTCGTTTTTCTAGAGCTTGTACTCGAGTTGAGGACTTCAATATTTGTAATCTTTGTATTAACTAATAAGCTTCTCCATCAGGGATACCGTTACCATAAACTTCGTAAAACCTTTGCAAAATTGTATTATCGTAACCCTGATCTTCTTTCCAAATATAAAAGTAATTTTATAACTCTTCTGTGACAAGGATTATCACAACCTGACGTCTATGATGACGTGATTTACAAGCTTCGTAAGATCCTTGGTCATGATCACTTTCATACTGTCTTTGTTAAACGTGTTAAAAGGCTTATCAAAAGAGGTTATGACCCTATCATTTTGAAACGCACTGCATGCTTGGTGGTGGACCCATTTACAGTTCGCCACTATGCTTTCCTCTTTAATGGTGCGATGACCGGTCAGGCTGTGGACCCTATGATGACGTCTATCTAAAGCCCAAAAGGACGGTGTAAGATACACGAGCATCTTTGTATTTACTTTATTGCCTATTAATGCTGCCTTGTTGGTTAGAGAATAGTTCATGATAGGGATTTCTTTATTTACACTGTTCCGTTTTATTGGGATGACAGTAGGGTACGTGTGAGGTTTGGTGCACCCTAGAACCTGGTTTAAACCCCCAGCGGCCTTTTTTGCCACTAACCGTTCCAAGGCGGTAGCCCTATTGTCAACCATTTTGCGTTTGTGACATCATATGCCTTTACATTGCCATAATTCATGTTTGTCATTTTGCGTGTTTTTGGGTTTACTGTGTTCTGTGAAAGCTGCATTTCCTGTTCGACGTTTATACTTATTTTTTATTACCAGACCAATGCCATTTTTAAAATGCTGTTTAAAGCCAAGTATAGTTACCAAGTTAGGGATTAGTTAATTGCTTGATTAATATAAAAACTAAGTAATCACATGTATCCCCTTGATTATATGTTTTCGAAATAATTCACATATTGCTTTAGTTATACAATTTTAATTACTATCAGTTGAACTTATATTTGTAACAATAAACTGTACGTCAAGCACATACTGAGAACCACTCAAATCCACAATTTAGTTGCTCCATGACAAAAACATACATTGAGCCAAATGTAAATTCTACTTTGGATAAGTTTAAATTGAGACAATTTTGTTTTAAAGATTGTTTTTTTTAAAAAAGTGTTTTTCCCTCCAAGTCAGAGAGATGTTTTATGCCACAAAAACAAACACAAACGGTTCAGCAGTTGCCTGTATATGCAAACAATGGCACTCACTAAATGAATAAATATGTCAAGGGTATACTGATCATGCAAGAGACAAAGTGTCAACATCTGTCCATTGCCACTTGAAACGGATCTTTTCAAGGGCGTTATTTCTGTATTTTATCGTGTCTTTTTAATCTGACCCGTAACATGCCGAAGGCATGCCATTGTGTTTATCTCGAATACTTCGTTTGAACAAACCTGATTGTATAGTAAATGTAAATCGTTTGTAAAACATAACTGTCAATAACTGTGCAATGTTTCTTGAGACTATTTGTCAATGCTTTTTCCATACATGTCTCTATTTTTCAATATTCTCTTACTGCTCTGGCTTCTGCCAAGTCATTGAGTACCTTCATTGTGGCTTTCTAGGCTTTTGTTTTTTTGTATTATATTTACACGAGCATATTTGTGTTTTACTTATATTGCCTATTGGTGCTGCCTTGTTGGTTAGAGATTAGATCATGGCGGGGATTTCTTTATTTACACTGTCCTGTTTTAATGGGATGACAGTAGGGTAAGTGTGAGGTTTGGTGCACCCTAGAACCGGATTAAACCCCCCAGTGGCTTACTTTGCCACTGACCGTTCCAAGGCGGTAGCCCTATTGTCAACCCTTTTGTGTTTGTGATGTCGTTCGCATTTTTTATTACTTTTGCTTTTTCGTTTGTCTGTTTGCGTGTTTGTTTTTGTGTTGTGTGGTTGACTGTCGTCCTTGAATGCTGCTTTCCCTGTCCGATATTTTTATCCTTCTTTAGAGTTATTATCTACATATTTACAAATGTTTGAGAACAGACAATGATACGTTTATAAAATTATAGTAGTTAATAAGGTCCAAAATTAGCAAAAATATCTTGTCATAAATTTGGGTCCTATACTATGTCTCAGTATATGGATAATGGATGTATTTTTATGTAAGTTATGCGAGCCATTTTATTGTTACAATGTTTAAAAATGAGTTAGTTATATATATTATTAGTCTATAAACCTATTTGTCAGCATTTGTAAAAAAAAAATATTGATCAAATTCGTAGTCGCATTGGTCAAACTTTCAGAAACAAAAGAAAAAATATCAGTTTTCAATAAAAAAAAAGACAATTTTCAGCAACAATTGGCCACTTTTCCTTTTTTTTAATGTGGAGTCTTCTATCCGAATATTTAAGGCGCTTAAGTAGAAAACCGCTTCAGTCGATGTTAGTGAGCTTGAGAGGTTCTGCATCATTTATTACTATTCATGAACATAGTTTTCAGTATATATTATCTATTCTGTGATGAATTATAGAAATTTCCCAGTTTGAGAAAATCTATAACACATCCCTTCCTCTACTGTGCTATCCCGCCTTTTGTGCAAGATAGTACAGTAGCCAAATGTTATGAACTAAACGATAGACGTCACGATATTACGTCACGAATTGACGTCATAAAATTACTCCGCGCTGTCGCCAAAGGAGTGACAGAAGAAGGAATACTTGTGTCAAAAGACGATTGGAAAGAAATTCATCACAGAATATATATTATATAGTTTAATTAACCTTTTTGCCGTGATAAGGAAAATAATTCACTAGTGAGAAATATTCTTGCGATATAGAAACTCGTGCAAAAGCGCACTCGTTTCTATATCGCAAGAATCTTTCTCACTCGGGAATTATTTCCCGTATCACTTCAACAATGTTAATTAAACTCTATGTATTGTCATTCACACTAGACTAGAAAGCCACAAAGAAGGTACTCAATGACTTGGCAGAAGCCAGAGCAACAGTCAATGTTAGTGAGCGTGAGAGGTGCTGCATCTTTTTTACTATTCATGAACATAGTTTTCAGTATGACATTTACACTAGACTAGAAAGCCACAACGAAGGTACTCAATACCTTGGCAGAAGCCAGAGCAACAGTCGATTTTAGTGAGCGTGAGAGGTGCTGCAACATTTATTAATATTCATGAACATAGTTTTCAGCATGCATTGTCATTCACACTAGCGTTCGCTAATGCTGTGTTGTGGTTGTAAAATGTCGCCCGACTTTGAATCAGTAGTGCTATTACTTTTTGGGCCTTTGGGGTCTACGAGCCAATCTTTGATTGCTTTGCTGCTTTAAAATACCCCTGAAGAATTTGTATTACCTCTTATGAAAAGACTCTATAACGCCAAAAGTAGATATAAAAAAACGAACTGGAAATGTATCATTCAAGGTCCACAGTCAACCCAAAACACGCACAGACACAAACAATAATTACAAAGATGGATAAAAGGCGAGACATGACATCACAAACATAAAAGGGTTGACAGTAGGTTACCGCCTTCGAACGGTCAGTCGCACAAATACCGCTGGGGTTTTCAGCCAGGTTGTAGGGTCACCAAACCTCACTATCACCCTATGCATCAGTCTAATAGGTTTCTTTCTTGTTAGTGTTCGTTGCTTCCGATGGATCCCTTTTAAATATGGACGTATTATCACTGAAAAAATAATAACAAAACAAACACGCAATTAAATATAACATACTATATTATTATGTGACTTAAAATTAACTTTAATCATCCTATTTACAATTCTATCTGCTGTTGTCCATAACACTAATGTTTCATACATATAATGTATACCATGCATTAAAGCGTTTTAGTGTTAAACATTCTTAATAAGCCAATAATCCTATTTTTCGGTATCCTGCAATGATAACATAATTCACAAATCACTCTACAATTCAGTTAATTTCATGTATAAGTATTCATGAAAAATAATCATTTCACTTCATTATTCCCCAGTCACACCAACCACGAATGCCTGTACGAATCCACTACGGATGGATTCGTAGTGAATCCGTAGTGTATCCTGGGTTCGAAGTGATTCGTATTGATTCGTAGTACATTCACGGCCTGGAGCATACCGGGAATGACTACGGTTTACTACGACCTACCACGACCTACTACGACCTACTACGAGGACACTAGGGTTTCAGTAAGGTTATCTCACGGTTGGAGCATTGTTTAGTACGATATGTACACGGACTTGTACGGCCTATTACGATCTAGTATGAATTCATCGCGAATAAGGCCGAATTGACACAATTTACTACGGTTTATAACGATTTAATACGGTCCATTACGATTCGCTGCCAACCCACTAAGGATGCTCTACGGATGGAAAAATCGTGGTGCTGACCCCGAGAGTTTCGGACTCGGGTTGGGTCCACGGGTTGGGTCCACGGATACATACAAACTACTACGAATAACCACGAATAACCCAGGATACACTACGGATTCACTACGAATCCATCCGTAGTGGATTCGTATAGGCATTCGTGGTTGGTGTGACTGGGGCTTGAAATAAATATGTTCGAGATATACAAACTCAAATTATTAAATGCAGATTGTCTGAGGGTTCTAAACGAATAAATAACAAACTAAAATAATAAAATATTAAAAACGCTGAGATTATACATCTGTACAAACATATATTTAAGTATCTAAGCATTCACAATATCTTTAATCATGATGCATAGTTTCAATATATGATAGATCAATACTTACTACAAACCACGTTTTAGCAACCTTTAAATATATAATTTAAGACAAAAATACCTTAATCAACTAATACAATTATATTGATAAATTTAATTTATATGTCTGGTATCAGTTACATTTTGTTAAACTGTGTGTAGCATTTAATAATAAATCATTACGAGGTCCGAGTAATAACTTCCATACCCCATCCAAACTCTTCTCCAAGAAGAGGAAACGGGGTTGGCTGCGGTATGGAATAAAACCTTAATAATTTAGTAATTTACTCTAAACAGGTTTCATTGCCGAAATATTCGTTATAAAATTCTGCTAATATAAACTTTCCAATCGCTTAATGGAATTAAGACGGGACCACGTAATGTGAAATATAGCGGATCTTACATGAGTACTCATTCATTATTGAATTTATTAAACTAATTGTTTGTTTCTTTTTTGCTAACGAGTTTAATAAATTCAATAATGAATGAGAACGAATGTTACATTATATTTATTACATAACTTATAACGTCACATTACGTCAGAAAACGTACGTCCATGACGTCATTAACGAAAATATTGAATGGAGTTATTGTATGATAATCAATGAAGGAATCATCAATATGTCTATTGACATGCTTTAAAGTTTTGTCACTGCATGCTTTTAAACTTATCAGTATTTATATTTCTTTCTGGTAATTGTACATTTAGACAAATAAACCGCATTCGAACAAAAAAAGAATCAATGGTTATTAATTAGCAAAACAATCAAGAACGAGTAAAAAAAGTGAATTAGATATATGATTTATATACAATCGATTTGATGTAGTTAAAACTTTCATTGTAAACCTGGAGTTACAAAGTTATTAAGGTTGTTAAATAGCTTTTTCATTCGATGCTCAAAAGCATCTTTCATCAAAGTAATGACGTTGTCATATATTTAGTTCTTTAATACATATAAATGCATGCATTTATTTCTTAATAAAAAATCCCTCATAATTATTATCATAGCTATAATAATAAGTATAGATTCTATTTAACGAATAGAGCCTAATTTTCGATCAAATTCTAAATGAAACTGAACGAACATTAAATGTACGTATATATACCAATGTAAATAAAACTGAAAACAAAAGTAACGGAAACACAAGATTTACCAAAATTAAACTACATTTTTCGGTTTTTCCTTCTTTTTTTTTCATTTTCAACATGAATATTTGAAATTAAGGCACATATTCAAACAAGATTTATCAATGAGAGTTCTAAAAAAACGGCGGCTTCACTATCCGTTTCAAAATATCACTTAACTGACCGTCATTTCTTTGTGTATCATCGTATTTGGAGAATTATTTCACACTTTCCCATAAAAGTTTAAATATATGTCAACATTCACTTCAATTAAATTAATTGTTAAAAGTTTCTTCAATTTCATCAACCATTAAATTGTTGCAGCATCTGTTGCTCGAAAACATCTCTCTTTACATCGTTGGCAACCGAGGACCATACCGCCGTTGGTGTCTTTGTCAGCATTACACACCAGTATTTACTCAACCCTTTTAATGCTATGTCATCAAACAAAACAAGTATCACACCATCCCTTTTCAGTTCTACATTTTTATCTAAAGCCACCTTGAGTTGAAAACAGCTGTAATTGTCGTTGAGGAAATTGTTGGTAATAATAGCCACGACGTTTTTACTGGCATATATACCGTCAAACATCACTTCTAATTTGACACCACTTTCGGCATCACGATGCCATATATGTAATTTAAAATTATGTTTTTCTTCCATGAATTTTCTGAAATCATTATGAACAAAGCCACTATCATCATCATGGTAGATTACATACCCATCAAATAGAATATCAGGATTTCCTAACAGAGGTTTGTTTTCATTGTCTTTGTCATTGTTTCTTCTGAGTTTGTAAAACCAGTATCTAACATACCATCTCTTTTTATAAACAAGTAAGGTTATAGAGAGGAAGACAAAAAGGAAACTGCCGATTGTAGAATATACAATGATCATGGGATCGTGGGTCGCACACGATTCTTCTGTCGGGTGATAATCTAACAATAGATGTTTGGCCATCGAACGTGGTGATTTGCAATGGTATCGTTTAGGCCAGGATTTTAGTGTTACTTTTTTTTCCTTAATGATTTTGTCTAACCATGTTCGGAACCAAAGTAGTTTACAAGTGCAATCAATCGGATTTTCTGACAAATCTAAAGACGTTAATGTTTTTAAAAGGTTTTCAGGAAAGTCCTCCTTTTGAACCATGGAAATACCATTTGCGGAAAGGTTGATACGTTTAAGCTTGAATGCATACTGGAAGTAATGTTTAATATTTTGTATAGAATTGCTACTTAATATTAATGCTGATAATTTTGGAAGATTAAGTAATATTTCTTTTGGTAATCTCGTTATTTGAACATGTACCATTATAAGTTTTTCAATATTTTTCAATGGCGAAAATAATGCGACAAATGTTTTATTGTCCAGGTGAAATAAATTATTCTTTGACACGCCCAATATTTTAAGATTATTTAAGCCTTCAAAAATTCCAACGCTGTCAGTTTTGCTAAACACAAACGCATTTGACGTTAAATAAAGTGACTGTAAACTAGAGCTATTAAAGGCATATCGTTCTATCTTTGTTAATTGTCCACCCATCTGACCAAGATGCAGAACTGAAAGCTTTGGTAAGTTAGAAACCGAATTTTGTCCAAGAACTTTAATTTTATTTCCAGTTAGATAAAGCCTTTCAAGCTTATCCAGGCACTGCCAATCTCTCGGTATTAGTGCATCGATGTTATTGTTGCTCAAGTCAATAGATATTAGTTTTGGGAAACGTTTAAATGGTACATCTGGTAAACAGAATCTTGGTTGTTTATATAAATAATTATTAGATAAAATGAAAGTTTTTAGATCCTTTAAATCATCTTCCTCAGATAAATCACGTATAAAGTTATGATCAGAATCTAAAATTCGAAGGCGCGGAAATTGTTGAAATGCTTTAATATTAAGAAATGCAATTGTATTCTTATCAATTTTAACTGTACTCATTTTGTCACCGTCCATTTTACTAAATAAATCATCCGCAATATTATCGATACCTACGTTTGTAAGAATTAATTGACGTAGGTGTTTTGTGCTTCCTAAAGCCAGTCGCAATTTTGTCAAATTTATCTTTATGTTATGACTTAAATCAAGACGACCCAAACCTTTAAACGTAATGAAAGCATCTTCTGATATATCCGTAATATTATTTCTCACCAGATTCAGGTCACGTAAAAACATTGTTAAATTAGTCAATGTATCTCTTGTTACCAGTGGTAAGAAATTGTCCATGAAAATCAAGTTACGAACATATGAAGGAAACGATGGTATGTATTGCATCTCCGATTTGAATCCGCTACAAATAGCTGTGCCACCATCACCCTTTGACTTTCTACAGCAACATCGGTTATCACCACAGGACACATAGCCGACACTTGTGCAATTATCAGTTCGATTTCCTCTGACAGAGATGCAGAGAGTACAAACACATATAGCAAGAAGGACACGTGACATAAACGTAGGCATCATACTTCGGGATAGTTTAGCACACATTTGCTGAGTGACTTTGAGTACAGATTGTTTTCCTTTAATTTAAACCAAGTTAACCGTATGGTAGTTTGGCCACCTTCCTAATTTAAGGCGAGTGTGTACTGTATTTGGTGCTCCTTTGGAAGATGTGACATCCCTTTGTTCTACTTGAATATATACTAATGGTATTATTATTGGTGCTCCTTTGGAAGATGAATGGCATTCCGTTGTTCTGCTTGAATAGATACTAATGGTAGCTTTCTGTAAAATAAAAACAAAATAAAATATATTCTGAATAAAAGATACATATTCATTGGTGTTATAACACCGCATTATTATTATTATTATTATTATTGCATATTTTATAGTTATCATTACATGAACAATGCATTCGACAACATTCCGCTGATGGTTTGTGTTCTCATGTTATTATCCTGTTATTCTTTGACTGTAATAGCAATGCCTTAGGCATACGAAAATACACTCGTTTATGCATATCTTTATTTCACCAGTGTTTACCTATTAAGTAAACAGCAATGAAATGAAAACAGTCAAAATGCATGATACTAATGTTATTATGACGAAATGGCAATTTTAAAACAATTAAATGTTAATAGTAAAATTAGTGCATTACAATGTTCACGTGTTAACCTATTTGTTTACTTTCTTATTACATTTTGTTGAAAGCTGTTATTTACTGTTGCCTTTGCAAAACAGCAATGGATTGAAAAAAAGTCAAAATGCATGATAATAATGTCATTATGACGATAATGTCATTATGACGGAATGGCAATTTAAACACAATTAAATGTTAATAGTAACATTAGTGCATTACAATGTTCACGTGTTAACATTTTGTTAAAAGCTGTTATTTATTGTTTCCTTTGCAAGTAGCAAGTTCAGTTTATATTAAGATTTTCTATAAACTTCTTCAATATATTAGCGTTCAAACAAGCACACAATCAAGGTGGATTATCACGTACCACTTAATTATGCGACTGAGATATCTATTTAAACATGTATGCGACTTATCGATCCATGTAAAAATTACGTAATGTGTAAATCTGCGCCCGAGATATCTATTTAAACAAGTATGCGACTTAGAGACCCATGTAAAAATCACCTAAGGTATACATGTGCGACCGAGATATCTATTTAAACAATTATGCGATTTGAGATCATTGTAAACATCACCTAAGAGATAAGTATGCGTCCGAGATATCTATTTAAACATGTATAATATTTAGAGATCTATGTAAACATCACGTAAGGTATAAATATGCGACCGAGATATCTATTTAAACACGTATGCGACTTGGAGATCCTTGAAAACATCACGTAAGAGATAAGTATGCGTCCGAAATTGCAATTTAATTACCTTGTGTAAGCTTTTATTTATCCTCGCTGTATTGCATTGCGCATTTTAGCGAACATACCTCGGTTTAAAGGCTCATCCGAAGGGCTGGTAAGTTAGGATTATAATTAGTATTTGATTTTTTTTTTAATATTTCGATAACTAACCCAAAATCGGTCCTGTCTGGGATTCAGAACGCGCGATGTCTGAGTTATTAAAACATACAGTTTACTGATTGGGCCTCGATGCTAGCCATGACGACACGGTGCTTCCTTTTAAATATACTGTACAGTACAAGTATGCTACCAAGATATCCGATGCGATGTATCAGTATGCTACCGAGATATCCAATGTAAAGTATAAGTAAGTATACTGCAGAGATATCAAATTTAAGTATAATCACAAACAATAGATAAAAGTAGCAGACTCGGTGTTATTGTCTGTTTATGAGAGATCATAAAAAGTGCAACACTTCTCACGCCTCTTAGCACCGGCTTAAGCAATATACTACTTTAAAGCCACACAGACTGGGTTTGATGATCTCAAAGGACCAGTAAGTAATAACTACTGGTTTGTAGTCGGCGCAACTTTCTACGGCCGCCACACAGCACTAAACAAACGCTAGTGTGAATGTCAATAAATACAATAAATACTGAAAAGGGGATCCCTTGGAAGCAACAAACACAAACAAGAGGTCCTATAGAAATCACAGAATCCAGACGCAATGGCATCGCAGATCCACACTGTATCATAAACAAACAGCAAATTAAATATACAATGAAAAAGACAATACACAACAGAAAGAGTGGTGAAGACAGGGTTACCGAATTGTAACGGTCAGTATGAAATATGGCCCACAGGTTAGCTTAAATCGAGTTTAAGTGTAAAAACCTCACTATTATCATGCCTTCTGCCAAGTCATTGAGTACTAACTTTGTGGCTTTCTAGGCCTTTCTTTTTTATATTATATTTACATGATCATTAATGTGTTTAACTTATATTGCCTATAAATGCTGCCTTGTTTGTTAGAGATTATAACCAGGTGGGGATATCTTTATTTAAACTGTCCCGTTTATTAAGATGACACTAGGGTAAGAGTGAGGTTTGGTGCACCCTAGCATCTGGTTTAAAGCCCCAGCGGCATATTTTGCCACTGACCGCTCCAAGGCGGTAGCCCTATGTCAACCCTTTTGTTGTGTTTGTGATGTCTTATTTTGCATTTTGTTTATCGTTAAAGCCGTTCTTTGTTTCTGTGTGTATTTGTGATTGACTGTCGTCCTTAAATGAATGAATGAATGAATGGTGTTTTACGGCACGTCGACTCATAAATAGGTCATATTGTGCGCCAAAACTGAAGAAAGATGAAGAAATGCTGTCGTCCTTGAATTATACTTTTCCTGTTTGATTTTATATCTATTTTTACAGCGCTTAAATTGACAAGACAATGTAAATAAAAGTACATCCCATCAAAAGGAAATCTCTAACAATAAAAAAGCGTAAACGGCACATACGAAATATTGCAGTCTCGGTTTGATTGAGACTGTTCATGAGCGGTAGTGAAATATGCTAGCTACCGCTCACGCCCTCTAGCCCCGGGTTGAGCAGAACTCAATATTCATAAAATCAATAGTACACAATTTTAACCATCCAAAAGATGGCATGCATATGGCGGTGGACATGGAGTATACTGCTTCCCCATGTCGTACGACGTATGGTCCCAGTATCTAATAAAATTAAATGCCCGGAAGAGTGAAATAAATGGAATTTAGTTGGGAGCAGCGGTTATGAAGACTGCATATCAAAAAGCAGACAACATACGAGGGTGCTTCAAAAAGTTTTGTCACTAGGCATATATCCTTTGAACTGGATATTACACTGAGATAAAGTAGTGAATTTATAGTACTACTGGGTTCGCTCTCTTAAATTCCACAACAAAAATGAAAAATTTCCGGTTATTTATACCCCTGAATTACCTCCCCCTACCACACCTTTTGGATACTGGCATCTCTGAAAATGTCCTTGTTACAAAACGTTGTAAACATTATTTGAATAATTCTATGCTTTTAAATTTTGTTGTAAGCTATCTGTTGTTATTCGCCCATAACCCATGAAAATGATTGTCGAGAATTCGGGAAGGTCTTGCTGCAAACCAGATATGAGTGAATGCATATTCCTTAATTTTAGCAGAAATAACACTGATTTTCTTCATTTTGTTTACGGAAATGTTATAATATCTTTTAAATGTAATTATTCTCATAGTATTAATATGTTTTCATATTGTTTTACAAATCCTAGTCCTTCAGTGTTTAAATTTTATATTCAACACATTATTATAGAATTTTGTACAACGTTTACTGAAAATATTGATCATCCAAAAACGCTATTTCAGAAGACTGCCCTTCCATTTAATGTCCATTTATCATTAAATTAATTTTACATGTTAGCTTAAAATGTTTATTTCTAAGACAATGCCTTTTCATCTACCATGCTTAAATTCTGAATCTTGTAATGCACAGATATAACTGGTAATGTATGAGAAATTTCAAAGGTCTTCGACAAGTACTTAAAGAGAAACAGGTATTTAAAAAAGTAACAATTAACATACCTGAAAATACTCAGGACGAAAATGCCACAGTATGTATAAGTGATGTGTATTAAATGTTCCATAACTTTCGTTACACAAAAGATACATTATTTATTTTACCATCAATGTAATGGTATTGAAACTTTCTTTCATTTGATACCAACATCAATACTCACAACGAGCACATAATTGTTAAAACGCGTTAGTGACAGAACTTATTGAATGACCCTCGTATCCTATGAGTGGTTAAACAATACACAGAGCCTTTTATCGGCCGGAGTAGTAGAACCACCGAATCAAAAATTAAGAAAACAAAAGAAATTGAAAATGTACCACCGATAACTAAATATAAGTATTGGGCTCAGCGATCTCCAAAGATCGAATGAATAACAGTACTGATTACAAGCGCGGGGAGACGTCCACATCTAGAGAAATTAAAGCCACAGAAAAAAGAGTATAATAATGGACCTTTGGAAACGGTCGAGCACGACACATACGAAATATTGCAGTCTCGGTTTGATTGAGACTGTTCATGAGCGGTAGTGAAATATGCTAGCTACCGCTCACGCCCTCTAGCCCCGGGTTGAGCAGAACTCAATATTCATAAAATCAATAATACACAATTTTAACCATCCCGAAGATGGCATGCATACGGCGGTGGACAAAGACTGGTATTTGATGATCCAAAAGGACCAGTAGGTAATAATACTACTGATATGTAAAATGCTTTTATGGACAATTTGGGTTTGGAATATGATTCATTTAATGTACATTCACTATTTCAATGGAATTCAAAGTATTTGTATGGTGTTTTTACGTCATTTTTAAGTCAGGTTTTATATGACGGTCGATTTTTTGGTGGTGGAGACAGACCACCCACTTTTCCTGGGTAGAACCAGTACTGTACACCTCTGTAAGAATCGACACTTCCTCACTTACAAGTCGAGCTCCAAATGGGATTCGAACTCACAGCGGTGAGAGGCGATACGGTTTACAACGAAATGTCGTTAACCACTTGGCCACGGAGACGCCAAAGTAAGAAAAGGGGATAATTATGGTAAAATGCATAAAGGGTTTAGGTCCATGTCACAAATGGCGTTTGGTCAAATGTAGTGGTGCGCGTTATTACCCAGATACAGGTTTATTGTAATTTCAAACTTAAAATAATATGTATTATGTTTTAGTTCAATTCTTTCAGACAGACATAAATTATTTATCATCTAACTAATTTATAACCTTCTTGTTTATAAATAATAACAAACAACTGTATAGGAGTGGTTATGTACGGGTAATACACTTACATTTTGTATATCAATACAATTACATTCAATCTGATGGTTTCTGCATACATAAAGCACCACTGACTGTGGTATGGTGTACAATCACTAATGAATGAATATCATAACACAAGGCGGTTTATGCCCTGTACAATAACACGTGTAACAGTGGCTTATATAGTAGCCGCTGTCCAACCAATTACCATATATTGGTATCTCTACTGCCAAGTAGAGAACAAACCAGTTATAACTATACAACGATAGTAAATAAAAAATTTATACGCTCTCAGCATACCAATACGATCGGTACATTTCGTAGGGTTTCCGGTAAAGGTCGGCTAATCTCCTTGTTTCTATTTATTTTGATATATTGCACATGTACAAGCTTTTGTTGACACTCATTTTTGTTAACACTGTGTGAACGTTCTTCGTGCATCAATATATATATTGACAGTACCATATCCAGTGCAGTCCATGTTCTTGGAGTGTTTCGGTTTATTTTTAGACATGATTCAGAACAGGCGCCATGCAGTAATTATCTGTTCTCATATATGCCAAGCAGGCATAATCATCGCATAAGAATTGCAGTGAAGATTATCGAGTACAGTTATTTTTATGATAATGAAATGTTTTGTTTAATTTTTTAGATGCGATATATAACGAGGTGCTACATGGTAATTACTGGTTCCCGAATACGCTAGGCAGTGATGATCTCTGAAATATAATATAACTGAGTAATTAATCGATGATTTGCCTAAACTTATATGCTAACAAGATCACTGCCTAGCTGTGCATATATGCCTGTTGTTGTCAAGGTTAAGTTCCAGGTTAAACCTTTTTCAAAGGGAAATAATTTGGTGGGTGGGGTGGGGGGGGGGGGGAATGAATAAGGGAGTTCTGGGCCTTTATAAGACGCATTCATTAAATCATGTTGAAGATGTGTGCTAAGTTTCATTGTCGTACACCTAATACTTTGAAATTATTAGCCAAAACACCTGTAAAAGGCAAAGTTTCAGGTTAAACCTTTTTTCAAAAGGGAACCAAAAAAATATGAACCAAAGAGTTATGGGCCTTATCAGATTTATTCAATGGATCATGTTGAAGCTGTTGTTAGTTTCATTGTTGTAATCCCTATAATAATACGTCAAGGACCAACATTATGTCATGCTGATTATTTTAGTAAAGGTCCCTTATCAGTATGACTTATAGTTTCGGAGGAATAGTGGCTACAAACGTTTATAAAATCTATTTTTACCTTTGGCGGCCATCTTAGATTTCACATCAACCTAAATCTTTGCTAGAATTAACTAGACTTTATAGGCAACATTCCTGTATAGTTTCATAAAAATCCATCATGTAGTATCAGATAAATAGCCGCCAGAAGACTATCCTATGTAACTCTATGTAAACCAAGAGAGCTGGTGGTAATGTTTGATGTTAAAATAAAATGAGTTTCATCGAGGACCAACATCATGTCATGCTGATAATTTTAGTAAAGGTCCAATATCAGTAACACGTATAGTTTTGGAGCAGTAGCCGCTGCAAATTTGTTTTTTAAAAATCTATTTTTAGCTTTTGCGGCCATTTTGAATTTCACATCGACCTGATTTTTTGTTAGGATCATTTAGATACAAATTTAAAACAAAAATGACACTTCAAAATTCAACAAATTCATACAATATTTTTTCATTGTTATATTTTTCAAACATGCATGTGAAAATTATGTGAAGGCCCGGGCCTTTTGGCCTAATAGGTAGCTATGCTACAGCAGACCATCGCCTTTTCCTGGGTAGAACCAGTATTGTACATCTCTCGCCATCCGTAAGAATCGACACATCCTCACTTACTTTTGGAAGAAGACTAGATCTACATTTTAACAAAAAATATCATGACTGGAAAATGGGAATAATTCAGATAAAATAAATGACATCTTGCAGTGGAGGACTTTTTTAAGATGGAAAATATGTGAGACTTTTTATCATTGTCCTCGAGGTAGCATATTAAATGTTTTTATGTAACACATTTTCAAAACGTTTGTCCCAAATTAAGTTATACAAAGGCTGATCAGACACAGGAAAGTGCCAAAATGTACTGCTCTTGAGAATGAACGGACCATCGGCGTAGCTACTATTATATGCCATATATTATAGGTCTACAGTACTGTATACATCAAATAATAAAAATTAAAAGACCAAAAATGCAATAAAAACTGAAACCGGAGTGGTTGGGGGGTTAATGGTAAACTTTTGTTAATTCTCAATTAAGTCAAAAAGTATTTCTTCAAATATCACACAATTTTTCTGTCAGATATACAGTATGCCAAAACGCACCATTACATGCAGTAGCTAAGTTTAAAAAACGCCGGATGAGCCTGCCCCCCCCCCACCCCACTGACCCCACTGTAGTTTTCCGGGCAGTTCAGGTCATCTACGTCTGTGTGGACTGACAGACAGAAATAACCAAACCATAAGCCTGCATTTGTTATGCAGTCTGGCAATAAATAACATGTTTAATTGTTTAAAAACAAAACAAAGTGTGTGGACCACTTCCACTGTGGGGCTGTAAAAACATTATTTCTCAACCGATTTTCATAAATATGGTGTGTTTTTTACCACCAAAAACACCAGTTTTAATGATATATAAATGATGTACGTTACGTATTATTTTAATCGTCAAGCTACTGCAGAAAAATCTTTGTCTAAAACAAGCTCCCCGAAAAAGAGTCTGAGATTTGCAACACGTGTCCATTATATCAGTTTGTTGATCTCTCTCCGTTCGAACTTCTATGAGCACTACGTGTGTGTATCAATACCTTGATATATAGTGGCCTCTACTCTTAGTCAGGCTGTATAAAACCACCCATTTCATGGGTCTGTAATCTCTACATTTATTCCAATATATATCAAAGGTATAGAAACATAAATGTACAGATTATATACACTGGATGTGGATGTTTTTTATATAACCTGACTCTGAGGAGAGTCTGATATATATCAGGCGTATACATAAATGTATAGATTATAGACCCTGGAGATGTTAGGTTTTATGTAACCGAACTCTGCTGAGAGTCCAATATGTATAAGGGGACATATATATAAATGTATATATTATATACACTGGAAATGTTAGGTTTTATGTAACCTGACTCTAAGGAGAGTCCAATATATATCAAAGTTATTGATACATAAGGTATAGGTTATAGACCCTGGAGATGGAAAGTTTTATATGACATGACTCTGAGGAGAGTCCAATATATATCAAAGTTATTGACACATAAACGTATAGATTATAGACCTTGGAGATGGTTGGCTGTATATAACCTGACTCTGAGGAGAGTCCAACATATATATCAAAGGTATTGATACATACACGTATAGATTATAGACCCTGAAGATGGATAAATGTAGAGATTATAGACACTGGGATTGTTAGGTTTTATGTAACCTGGTTCTGAGAAGAGTCCGGTAAATATCAGGAGTATAGATATATAAATGTATAGATTATAAACATGGGAGATTTTAGTTTTTATATAACCTGACACTGAGTAGAATCCGATGACTCTGAGTCGAGTCCGAGATATAATAGGAGTATAGATATATAAATGTACATTGATTAAAGACCCTGAAGATAGATGTACTTATATAACCTGACTCTGAGGAGAGTCCGATATATATCAGGAGTATAGATATATAAATGTATATATTATAGATATTGGAGTTGTTAGGTGTTATTGAACCGGGCTCTGAGAAGAGTCCGATATATATCAGGAGTATAGATATATAAATGTATATATTATAGATATTGGAGTTGTTAGGTGTTATGGATGCGGGCTCTGAGAAGAGTCCGATATATATCAGAAGAATAGATATATAAATGTACAGACTATAGACACTGAAGATGTTATGTTTTGTATAACCTGACTCTGAGGAGAGTCCGATATATATCAGGAGTATAGATATATAAATATATAGAGTAAAGACACTGGAGATGTTATGTTTTATATAACCTGACTCTGAGGAGAGTCTGATATATATCAGGTGTATAGATATATAAATATATAGTGTATAGAGACTGGAGATGTTATGTTTTATATAACCGAACTCTGCTGAGAGTCCGATATATATAAGGTGATAGATATATAAATGCATAGAGTATAGACACTGGAGATGTTAGATTTTATATAACCTGACTCTTAGGAGAGTCTGATATATCTCAGGCGTATACATAAATGTATAGATCATAGACGCTGGAGATGTTAGGTTTTATGTAACCGAACTCTGCTGAGAGTCCGATATATATAAGGGGATAGATATATAAATGTATAGAGTATAGACAGTGGAGATGTTATGTTTTATATAACCGAACTCTGCTGAGAGTCCGATATATATAAGGGGATAGATATATAAATGTATAGAGAATAGACACTGGAGATGTTAGGTTTTTTATAACCTGACTCTGAGGAGAGTCTGATATATATATCAGGCGTATACATAAATGTATAGATCATAGACCCTGGAGATGTTTGGTTGTATGTAACCGAACTCTGCTGAGAGTCCGATATATACAAGGGGATAGATATATAAATGTATAGAGTATAGACACTGGAGATGTTAGGTTTTATGTAACCTGACTCTGAGGAAAGTCCAATATATCAAAGTTATTGATACATAATGTATAGGTTATAGACCCTGGAGATGGAAAGTTTTATATGACATGACTCTGAGGAGAGTCCAATATATATATCAAAGGTATTGATACATACACGTATAGATTATAGACCCTGAAGATGGATAAATGTACAGACTAGAGACACTAAAGTTAGGTTTTATGTAACCTGACTCTGAGGAGAGTCCGATATATATCAGGAGTATAGATATATAAATATATAGAGTATAGACATTGGAGATGTTATATTTTATAGACCTGATTCTGAGGAGAGTCCGATACATATTAAGGAGTATAGATATATGCATATATAGAGTATAGATACTGGAGATGTTAGATTTTATATATCCCGACTGTAAGGAGAATCCGATATATATCAGGATTATGGATAAATAAATATATAGAGTATAGATACTGGAGATGTTAGGTTTTGTATAACCTGACTCTGAGTGGAGTCCGATATATATCAGGAGTATAGATATATAAATGTATAGAGTATAGACACTGGAGATGTTATGTTTTACATAACCTGACTATGAGGAGAGTCCGATATATATCAGGAGTATAGATATATAAACATATAGAGTATAGACACTGGAGATGTTATGTTTTATATAACCGAACTCTGCTGAGAGTCCGATATATATAAGGGGATAGATATATAAACATATAGAGTATAGACACACTGGAGATGTTATGTTTTATATAACCTGACACTGATGAGAGTCCGGTATATATCAGGAGTATAAACGCATACATGTATAGAGTAAAGACCCTGGAGTTGGATAGACTGAGAAGAGTCAGATATACATGTATATCAGGAGTATATATGCATGAATGTATAGATTATAGACAATGGAGATGTTAGGTTTTGTATAACTGACTCTAAGCAGAGTCCGATATATATCAGGAGTATAAATATTTAAATATATTGAGTATAGACACTGGAGATGTTATGTTTTACAAAACCTGACTGTGAGGAGAGTCCGATATAATTATATTAGGAGTATAAATATATAAGTATATAGAGTATAGACACTGGAGATGTAATGTTTTGTATGACCTGACTCTGAGGAGACTCCGATATATATCAGGAGTATAGATATGTAAGTATATAGGGTATAGACACTGAATATGTTGTTTTATATAACCTGACTCTGAGGAGAGTGGACGATATATATCAGGTGTGTAGATATATAAGTATATAGAGTATAGACACTGGAGATGTAATGTTTTGTATAACCTGACTCTGAGGAGAGTCCGATATATATCAGGAGTATAGATATATTAGGTTTAATTTTCTTTGGCTCTGAGAAGAGTTCAATATATATCAGGAGTATATACACTGGAGTTGTTAGGTTTTATGTAACCTGACTCGGAGGAGAGTCCAATATATATCAAGAGTATAAATATATAAATATATAGAGTATAGACACTGGAGCTGTTAGGTTTTATGTAACTTGACTCTGAGGAGAGTCCGATATATATCAAGAGTATATAGATATAAAACAGGTTATATAAAACATAACATCTCCAGTGTCAATACTCTATATATTTATATATCATTACTCCTGATATATATCGGACTCTCCTCAGAGTCAGGTTACATAAAACCTAACAACTCCAGTGTCTATACTCTGTACATTTATATATCTATTCTTCTGATATATCGGACTCTACTCAGAGTCATCGGATTCTACTCAGAGTCAGGTTATATAAAAACTAACATCTCCATTGTTTATAATCTATACATTTATATATCTATACTCCTGATATTTACCGGACTCTTCTCAGAACCAGGTTACATAAAACATAACAATCCCAGTGTCTATAATCTCTACATTTATACAACTATACTCCTGATATATATCGGACTCTTTTCGGAAACCGGTTCCATAACACCTAACAGCTCCAATATCTATAATATATACAGTTATATATCTATACCCCTGATATAAATCGGACTCTTCCAAGAGTCAGGTTATATAATTACATCCATCTTCAGGGTCTATAATCTATACGTGTATGTATCAATACCTTTGATATATATAGGATTCTCCTCAGAGTCAGGTTATATACAATCAACCATCTCCAAGCTCTATAATCTATATGTTTATGTATTAATAACTTTGATATATATTGGACTCTCCTCAGAGTCATGTCATATAAAACTTTCCATCTCCAGGGTCTATAACCTATACATTATGTATCAATAACGTTGATATATATCAGACTCTTCTCAGAGTCAGGTAATATAACAAACATCCACATCAAGTGTCTTTAATCTTCACATTTATGTTTCTTTACCTTTGATATATATTGGAATAAATGTAGAGATTACAGACCTATGAGATGGGTGGTTTTATACATCCTGACTCAGAGTAGAGGCCACTATATATCAAGGTATTGATACATACACATATAGATTATAGACCTTGGAGATGGCTGGGTTTATATAATTTGACTTTGAGGACAGTTCAGTATATATCAAAAGTATTGAAACATAATGTATATGTTATATACCCTAGAGATGGATGGTTTTATAACCTGACTCTGAG